>PVJD01018196.1:0-15236 GCA_004026545.1 Mormoops blainvillei | reverse complement strand
TTTCTTTCTGCCTCCTGCAGAATTTCAGGGAGTGCATTAGGGAGTGTCTGCAGCTACAGTGCTTCCTCATTAGAAATTAAATAGACGCCAAGCCAATTACCAATTAAGTGACAAGTTGCATAAACACTGGAGGAGCTAATTGACCTTTCAAGGGTTCTCTGAAGCTCAATGGGCTTCCTTGATTTCTTTGAAGTTCTATTGTGGCTTCTGCAAGCCACAGATGTGATGGGTCTCATAACGAAACGGCGTCTGGTTAATGGGGACACAGCCAAGTGCAGTCACGCACTGATCCTGTCCCCTCAGTGCGGCCCAGCACAGGCCAGACGGGTGAGGGCAGAGCCGCGCTGGCCAGGAAGCGACCCAGTGCGAGCCCTAGAAAAATCACAGCGGTGGACACTCACAGCGGAAGAATAAGGCGGCTCCGATGTGGTCGGCCCGGGGTAGCCCTGCATCTACTGCAGCGGGCGTTTTCCAGGGAGGGAGGCTATGCGAACTCGGGGTCCGCTGGGGCGCTCTTGCTCATGTGTTCTGCCACGGGCGTGTCACTGCGCACTGTCCTCATTTAATCGGAACCCCGTGGGGCAGTGTGGGGTTTGCATGTGCTCGTGCAAACAGATGCCAGGTGGCAGAGGTCGGGTGTGTGCTAAGGTGGAAGTGTCCAGTGTGGCCGAACCTCCAGTGCTGCCGCGAAGGGGGCTCGCAGAGGCAGGAGGGGTCGGCAACAAGAGGCCCTGAACGGCACCCGGTTGGGGCTCATGCTCAGGGCGCCAGGCCCAGTCACCGAAGACTCTTCTAGAACCGATGCGATGGAGTGTGCTGGGGACACCATCTGAAGGAGGCTGCCGGTCCCTGTTTCTCCCCCGTCTCCACCCCCCACACACGCCCTGACCCAGGAGGGGAAGCAGAATGGCCCCCACTGACAGGGTCACATGATTGAAGGACGGTAATGCCCCCTCAGTCATTTCCTGTCAAAACGACGCAGTTCATGTCTTAATTTAGAAACCATAGTAGCTTCACTCTGAAATAAAACCAATTTTCTTTCTCTGTGCTACTTCCAGAGCGATGAGTCAGAGGTCCTGCCATCAAGCCACTGCAGAGGAAAGACCGTGTGGCTGGCTTTGCCGCACACGGGGCTTTAACGGCAAGAGGCATCGTGATTGCCAGGGCAGGTGGCGCAGAGAACCAGAAATGGCGGCTCTCTGTCGGGGTAGGGCTGTGACCGAAGGCCCGTCGGCACGGCGTGAGGGTCAGGCTCAGGAAAAAAAACAAAAAGCACCTTCTCTGATGCACACAGTGAGCCCTGCGCATTTCATAGACGGATCATTTTGGCACATGCCGTCCACCCCCACATTGAGACCGCCCCTGCTGCGGCCATGGCAACCTCACATACGACACAGCCGAGCTGGTGATTTCATTCCAAATGAAACATAAAATAGGGCTAATGCTGTTACTGCTCTTAACAAGTGTCCAGGCAGCTTCTTCTTAGAGGGCCCTTGCTCGCGCAGTCTGTCTTTTCGAAACAGGCTTCCACGCTGGAAACTTACACGAGTGTGTGCGCGCGGGCTGTTCACGGTCGCGGGCTCCGTGGCGGGGACCCCGCGTGACCCTGGGCTGGGAGCCGGCAGAGGCACTGTGCTGCCACTTAGGGCTTCCCTTGTAGTTCAGGGGCGGCCCAGTCTTTAAACTCACCAACCTGGACCATGAAGCATTTCAAAGACGGCCACTCTCAAGTCGCGGGAAAACAGCGGCCTTTGGAAGATGAGCCGTTTCATGCATTTGCGTGCATTTTAAAAGGGAGCTGCAAGGGATTCCGTTTCGTGTGGTGCACGTGCTCGTGCACATTTCAGCAGTTACTGAGGAAAACCCTTTCCCTTGTCAGCCTCCGCTGAGGAGTCACTGAAGGGTGGGAATTCCACCTACAGCAGGGCGCCGTGGCCATGGCAGGGCATTTCCTGCTGCAGTGACGGTGAGCACTGTCGCCCGGGCCGGCTCTGCCTTCCTGGCTGCCGGCAGGCGCGGTCTGTGTGCAGAGTCGCTTTTTCGTTGGCTTGTCCCTCTGTGGAGTCGCCCGGTCAAAGCCTCGGCACCCGCCGGCGGTCCTGAGCCAGAGCCAAGGCGACGACCTGACCGGGCAGGGTCTAGGACCTGGACTGTCCACCGGGGGCGACGGGGTCGACGGAAAACGAAGTGCAGTGGGGGTCAGAGGCCCAGAGGTTGAGCTCTGGCTCCGCCCTGTGTGCGCTCGGTTTGTTCACCAAGGACGACCCTCGGGGCTTCCGTGCCAAGACCACCGTAAGGACAGGATCATGGACCCAAAACTCTAGCTGATGACGGCTACCAAGAGAAACCATGGTAAGCCGGTGGGCAGCCCGGTTCATCAGCATGCAGGACGCCAGTTCCCACCAAAAGCTGGCCCAGCAACGGCCCCGTTTTCCCACCGTGTTCCCAGGTCAGTAAACTCGGTGCAAACACCCACATCAATTTCAGAGAGTTGAAACCGTCTTTGATCCCAGAGACCAAAAGGCCAGGGGTCAATTTCTCCGGCGGCTACGCCGATCTTCTCTACGTGATGACGATACCATGAGGCCCCCCCAGTGTCCAGGACCCCGCTGGACATGTCAGGCAGAGCCCAGCTTTCACTCACGCGTGATCCATCCACACAGACCTTCTGGGTCTGAGAGGAAATCCCGCGGGGCTGTGTGCCAGGGACTGTGCGGTGAGAGACCGAGCCGAGAGCGGGGAGGACGGAGAGCAACCGACAGGAGGCAAAAACGAAGAAACGGGCAAAACTGAGTCAAAACCATCCTCTCCCTCTGCCTGTCCTTCTGCTGCAGGTAACATGAGGGCACTGCTCTACTCAGGAGGACACCGCCCGGCGCGCGTCGGGGCCACGTGTCCCTGTGCGGGGGGTCTCGCTTTGCACGGCACCTGTTGCACACCCGTCTTCATGGGCATCTTTGATAAGGACCTGTGCGCCCTGCCATGCCCTTTCTCACATCGCATTCACTGGTGCGGCTCTGACCGCGGATTCTCCGCTCGGCGGCATCTGCCACACTTGCACTTCCCTCCCTCCCCCAACCTGACACCTGACCAGCAAGGTCACCAATGATTCGGTACCAACGATCCCCAGAACGTCTCACAAATGAGGCCATTTTCCCACCAATCACATACTTTCTGAGAATCAGGCATCGCTCATTTTGCTTTGCAATGATTTTCTGAGAGCCAGAACGGCGTCATCTTAAAGCTGAGAGAGCGTCACACCGCCGAATCTCTTACAGAGATGGGCGGGTGCTTAACGAATTCATTGAAAAGTTCACTTAGCATCTCCCCTTTCCTTGAGTAAATAGCTGAAGGTGTGTCCAAGGTCACAGGGTTCGCCGTGGTAGAGCTGGGGGCAGAACCCCGGACACCCAGCCCCCGGCTGAGCCCACGGACTCTGGGGTCGCGCAGACTGGGGATGTAGGGTCAGAGAGTGCGCAGAGTAAACAAACAGGCCGCCTGGCCCGACCCACAGGGCTACGCGCGATAAGCCACCGGGAAACAAAGATCGCGCGGGCCGCGTTTTTTTTCCTCTAGGAAAACGTACGCACAGTAAAGCTACAGGGAGGAAACACTTTCCCATTAATGAGAGTCCTCTGCTTCGAGTCTTGAGTCTTGGGAAATGCGATGCAATTCAATTTCAATAACTGGTTGAGAACAGGGGGTTTAATTTACGACAAGCCTTCGGTTTGAGAGTTTGTCCTTTAGCCTTTGTGTTGACACGCAAACCTAACCCTGTAGAAGCGGCCCCAACGCTCATTTCGTATCCTCTCCTATCAAAACATGGGTGGGCAACCCGCCCTCCATTCCACCTAAGCCTGAGGGTGCCTGCACCCCACTCAGCGTATGCCTCAACACCTGACACAGATCACTGATGCGGGTTTTAAAGTGCTAAGAAATTAAATAACCAAAACAACCAAAACGGTTCAGCCTGCAGCAAGCGTCTGAAACCAAGGCACACGTCAAGCCCTCCGCCATCTGTTCTTTGAAGCCTCCGCTTTCAGTTGCGCTTGGAGACGCAGAGAAAGCTGTTCTCACCACCGACGCCATACCCCTGAATCGCGCGTGGCTAATCAGATCGGGTTTCCGGACGCCACTGCACGCCCACGAGAACCCTGCCAGGCACCGACTGCGCCGACCGGCCTCACGCGTGTGTTGGGTTGGTATCTGTGGTTTGCCTGTGACCCCCCGAGTGGCTGTGCGATTTGTTGCCGCGTGCCTGGGGAGAAGGGGAATCACTCACTCGTGCGTTCGCGGCCAGGAGACCAGCGTCCGCTGATGCCGCGGCCTACAAATGTCCGATCGCTTTGCGTCGGCTCCAGGCCCGGTCCAACACCTACCGTGCTTTGCCGTCTTCTGGTGACTTTGTAAGGGTCCAGAATGGGGGCACAGTCAGTTCCGGGGATGCCCTCGGGGCACGCAGCACTTCCCCAGTCCCAAATGCCCGCACAAAGGCATCTTAGGAACTTTGAAGTCGGTCGCAATGCATACCGATGGCTTCTTAGCAGCCAACATAGTGAGGCAAAGAAAGACCACCCACACCTGCCGACAACCCCCCGCGAAGGCTCATGCGCAAGCGGCGTGTGGGAGACGCGAGCTCGTGCTCCGCCTCAGCACTTACCAGATGGAAGGTGCTTCCGTGCCGCTGATCTCTAAGAAGTCGTAGCCCTCCTCCAGCTGAAAGTCGGTGAAGACCAAGGCGATGGTGTCCCCGGGCTCGGCCAGGATGGTCCACGTGCAGTCGGCGTTGTTCTCGTACTCCGAGGGGAAGTGCGGGCTGGAAATGCTGCTACTGGTTCCCCGCAGCGTGCCGCCGCAGGCGCCCTCGGCTGCAGGGGACAGAGGGAGAGGCGGTCTCACACACGAGTGCACCGGCACAGGGTCGCCCTTGAACAGGGGCGGGTGCTGCCTGACTGCAAGCTGAGGCTCCCTCCGACTCAGGGGTCGGACAGACCTGCCAACTCAGCTCCGCGGAAGGCCCTGCCGAAGACTCACAGTGACATCACACCAGTCACTGAGCTGCTGTCCTCGGGCAGCGAGAACTCTGGTTTTCCTGAAATCTGGACTGTACGATCGCCGTGCACCGCACAGCTGTGGACGGGAGACGGTCGTCCCAAAGACCGCCTAGGCCTCTTGGGCGATGGGGGTGAGTCTGCAACATCGTGAGCGCGAAATGCGCATGGCCGTCTCTCCCTAACGCTTTGACATGTATGTGTGAAAACACAGTGCCCTTAAAAGAAGTGATCTTCATCTTTATTTTCTAGAGTCTGGAAGGTGTATTTGGTTTTGAACTTCAAGTAAGTGAATATTATAAGATATTGTCATAACAGAGACATACTGATTCATCAAAATCTTCCAACTAGGATATAGTTGCATGAAAACTTAAACTGGGATATTTTGGAAAAGGACCAAGTAGAAAGTCAAAAATATTGAAATATATATGATATAAACAAGCATTGTAATTAGTATTGGAAGGAAAGAAGGAAGGAAGGAAGGAAGGGGGACATTATATTTATAAACATGTCTTAAAACAGGCTATGGTACACACACTCATCCACTCTCTATGTACAACTGACTATGCCCATAACATTTGGTAATAGATGGTGATATTTCGTTTCCCACCAAAAGAAGTACCTGATAAAAATAAACAGAATGATACTGAACTTTTCTAAAGCAACTGCAAGGACCTTGATGAAGCCTGAGGGGGCTTCATCAGTGATGGTGACATAACTGATTTTCAGCTACGTCCCAAAGTTCCAGGGGAGCAACGTGGACATCTGAGATGCCCACAGCCCCGTGACAGCCTCTCAGGCCTCTGTCCCCACTCACCCCCCCGGGAAGTGCGCGCTAACGGAGACCCCGGGTGCCCTGGGAGGTCACTATCCTTCACCGTTGCAGGGACTGCCCATCAGGAAGACAAGCAGGAGAAAGCCACGTGCTCTTTGACGTGGTCGTGACCAGAGAACACTGCGACAGCGGCTTCTCGCTCTTGGCGCCGGGCAACTGGCACTCGGGGCCAGACGATCCTCTGTCCCGGGAGGCTGCCCCGTGCTTCCTGGGAAGTCTAGCAGAGTCCTTGCCTCTGCCCACCTATGGCCAAGAACGGCCCCCCTTTCGTGGCGGTCAAACACGTCTCTCGACTCTGCCAAACCTTCTTTGGGGGCAGAACTGTCCCGGGCTGAGAGGCACTGACTTGGGTGAATTTAATTCGTGTTTTTCCCCTTTTTTTCCAGTGGTTTCATATCGAAACCTTAAAACAGGAAGAATGAAAACTATATTAAAACTCTACATAGTTTTCTTTCTTTGAGTCAAGGTTAATAATTATTAGATATTTGGCTCATTTAAACATATTTAGACATAGAGAGAGCATACATGGTGTTTCCCCTTAAATTATCTGTTTATGTAAACTACCTTAATTACAAGAACTGGCGTTACAGCAATACTATTTGAAAGTGGTCTCATTTTTTGATACACATTACACAATTCTACTGTAAAGAATAACCCTAGATAAACGAATTTCATTAGGAAACAACTATTAAATCTCCTAAACTATTTTATCTTTTTAGGAAAACCTAAAAATCAGTATAGTTATACGAGATTTATTGTGGTTGTTTTCATTTAACATATCTTGATTGTTAAGATTCACATTTTTATCAAAAATGTATGCAAACTGTATTTTCAAATTTGTAAGTTCATAATTTCTGAGATGTGTTTTCATGCGGCTTCACTCGTGTAAAAGCTAACGATGTAAGAACATAGTGATATGTTAATATTAAACACTCTATCGCAATTATCCATACATGAGGCACCACAGCCAAGTGCTCTACTTCTACTGGAAAACCGCACACAGCTTTCAACACGAGGGACCATCAGCCGGAGTTAGAGCCTCGAGCCACAGGCCCTCACGGCCCTTTGCACACGCACTTGTGTGCACACACACAGGCCCACAACATACGAGAGCACTTAAAACTAGTCGACTCGTCGTTCTCATCCTTTCTCTCTAATCTTGGTGTGTCCCACTCAAACCAGCAACGTCACTGCCCCGAAGGAATCCGGTCCCTGCGGCGGTCCCCACGAGCGCTGGCCTGTGTGGGGGGGCTTCCTTGGCTTTCCCTGAGGAGTTAGGCCACCACCTAAGAATTTTCTTTTTGTACTCAACAGAGCGGCAGAGAAATTTCTGGAAGAGACATAGTCAAGGCAGGCAGAGAAAGCCAAGGGATCCAAGCAAAACACGAAGAACCTAAGATTATGAGCATGCTCCCTGGCAACGGGAAGAATCATTTCAAGCTCCATAGTTAATCCTCTGATGTAAATGCAGAGATCACGTATAAAAAGCAAAATGTATTAAAACAAAAGAAGCAATCATTAAAATACATGAATTCTGGCCAATCATCATTTATTTATTTATTTAAGTATATCTTATTGATGACGCTATTACAGTTTTCCCATTTTTTTCTCCCCTTTATCCCCCTCTGCTCTGCACCCCTCTCCCACCAGCATCCCCCACCCCCTTAGTTCATGTCCATGGGGCGCACATACAAGTTCTTTGGCTTCTCCCTTCCCTATACTGTTCTTAATCTCCCCGTCTATTTTGTACCTAAAAATTATGCTTCTTATTCCCTGTCCCTTTACCCTCATTCTCCCCCCTCCCCTTCCCCGCTGATAACCCTCCATGGGATCTCCATTTCTGTGACTCTCTTCCTGTTCTAGCAGTTTGCTTAGTTTGTTTTTGTTTTTTTAGGTTCAGTTGTTGATGGTTGTGAGTTTGTTGTCATTTTACTGTTCATAGTTTTGATCTTCTTTTTCTTAGATAAGTCCCTTTAATATTTCATTCAATAAGGGCTTGGTGATGATGAACGCCTTTGAAATTACCTTATCTGGGAAACACTTTATCTGTCCTTCCACTGTAAATGATAGCTTTGCTGGATAGAGTATTCCCAGATGTAGGTCCTTGCCTTTCATGACTTTGAATACTTCTTTCCAGCCCCTTCTTGCCTGTAAGGTTTCTTTTGAGAAATTAGCTGAGAGTCTTACAGGAACTCCTTTGTAGGGAATTATCTTCTTTTCTCTTGCTGCTTTTAAGATTCTCTCCTTATCTTTCATCTTGGGTAATGTGGCGATGCTGTGCCTTGGTGTGTGCTTCCTTGGGTCCAGCTTCTCTGGGACTCTCTGAGCTTCCTGGACTTCCAGGAAATCTATTTCCTTGGCCAGACTGGGGAAGTTCTCCATCGTTTTTTCAAATAAGTTTTCGATATCTTGCTCTTCCTCTTCTCCTTCTGGCGCCCCTACGATTCGGATGTTGGAACATTTAAAGTTGTTGGAACCTGGAGGTTCCTCGGCCTCTCCTCATTTTTTTGAATTCTTATTTTTTCATTCTGTTCTGACTGAATGTTTATTTCTTCTTTCTGCTTCAAATCGTTGACTTGAGTCCCATTTTTCTTCCCTTCACTGTTGGTTCCCTGTATAGTTTGCTTTATTTCACTTTGCTTAGCCTTCACTTTCCCATATTCTGTGACCACACTCGGCCGTTCCTGTGAGCGTCCTGATCAGCAGTGTTTTGAGCTCCGCATCTGACAGGCTGGCCGTCTCTTCGCTGCGTAGCTGCTTTATCTGCTCTTGCATTTAGATCGGACTTCCGTCCTTAGTTGTGATCTCTTCTTTCACTTGGGCCATCGTTCTCTGCCTCTGTGCTCCTGTCACGTCGCAAGGGGCGGAGCCTGCGGTTTTCACCAGGGTCAATAATGTGGTTACAGTAATACAATGTCAGTTCCTTTTAACCCATGAATGTTAATAAGTAATTAAAATGTATTAATGCTTTTACTTTTATATTAATTTTGCTATATCCAACGAAAATTTTAAATTTGAAAGCCAAAAAGTTGGTGGGTGGGCTATTAAGTAAATGGTATTTAGAATTCTATGCCCCTACTTTATTACACATGATGCAGAGAGGAAATGGAGTTAGGTCAGAACTGCCCTGTAACTGCTCGACCATGATAATTAGCACACAACAAGTATTTTTAATGAAATAATGAATTTCAATACTGAGTCACTTCCTTCAGTATCTTAAAAAGTATGTTCCTAGGACTTCCGAGTGGGTGGGCTTTGGCAGCCACACAGCATTTCCCGCAGAGCAACTATTTCTTTAAATCAGTTTCTTGTATTGAGTTTTCACAAAATCCTCCATTTGAAAAAAAAAAAAAAGATTCTGCAGCTAAAAAAAGTTTGAATGTCATCCTGTTAATCCAAGAAAATGAGGTTTTTAAGAAAAGATGTGTTTGGATCTACTAATTTCTGTAACTGGGGAAAGTAATTCTAAATGTAAGCAGAAATCACAGTGCACCATTTCCCCTAAGGAATTTCAAAACTTTTTAAAAAGCTTTATTCTAAATTCTAAAAGTATTAGATGCTTTGGCTGGGTATAAATGCTACTAGAACTGAAACTTAAGGGCATAATACAAAATACAGAATAAAAGATTACCTAGAGACATACGTTGCCACATTTATCATAAAGAAAAATGGAAACTAACTAAATGTTTAATAACATATAAATCATTAAGCGAAGAAGGACATGTGCTATCCACGCAGCTACCCATCCACCCAATGCATCCCCTGAGCATCCCAGCTTTACTTGGCTCATCTGTTCAGTCCCCTCTTTGGGGGTGGCCGTTTTGTGGCCCCTCCCTCAACCTGCCAGCATCTCCTGCCACGTCCTCCCTCCTGGGTTGATTCTGCATCCTATTACACTAAAAAAAAAAAAAAAAATTTAAAAGAAATTTTATAATGAACCACCACCATATCTGATCACCCACCTGCACTTGTGCTGATAAAAAGCCCTTAGTGTGTGAGCTGTGAACACCCCTGTCCAGGGGCGACACCCGCCTGCACTGTGTTCTTGCTCTTATCACCCATCAGATGCGAGGCCAGAGCTTTACCGCCCTCTCCTCTCTCATGAAGGTCATTTTCTCTCTTTATTACAGAATTGTTCTTAGCGTACAGACTCATTATAATTTTGCCCATTCAAATTTTTTCAAAAAGCAACTCTGACGTTATTATATACTTTGTCTGTATACAGTTTTCTCTGGCGGTGAGTCTTGAGAGCATAATCCAAAGCACAGAAGACGGCTCACCTGCCCCCCAGCCCACCTTCACCTCTGGCCTTATTTTCGAAAACCCCTTTCCCAGCAACGCCCCTCAAAAACTGTCTGCCGTTCCAACTGCAATGGTGCCGTGCCCTCGAACCCACCTGAGCCGTGATCTGCCGCCACAGGCCCCATCTCCGCTCCTCTCGGTGGGGGCTCTCGGTGCTCACCTTACGCGCTCCCTCGGTGGCCTCTAAAATCCTTTTCTCATTAGACCTTCAAAGCTTGTTGAAACTTTGAAATAATAGCCAATTCATAAGAAGTTGCACACGTAGTAGGTCCTGGGTGTCCGCCTGCCACCTCCACCCTGATCTTGGCTTTCCCGCATAGACAGCACAGCCCGGGCCGCACGCACACCCTGTCGTTCCCTGATGGCTGCGATCGTGGCCCTCGTGGTTCCCTCTGTCCCCTTGGCCCTCTGCTCTCAGTGCTCTCACTAGTTTCCTGCCAGCCCTAGTCCTCCGAGCAGCGTCTAAGGGTCCGTCCTTGGACTTCACACCCTTGTTGACCTCACCCAGTTTCTGTCGCATGGACTTAAACACCACTTGCATGCTGACCGTTTCGGAATTTCTGGTTCAGTTCCAGATCTCGCCCCCCCGTGTCAGCTCTCCGTATCCAGTTACCTGCGTGACGGGACCCTGTGGGCATCCAAGCAGCACTGCATGCAGGTGCACCGGCCCCCAAATCCGTGTCTCGGTCTTCCCCTTTCCAAATCTGACATTGCCACTCTTCTCAATTTCAATAAATGTCCGCCCCACTGTTCCGGTGGCTGAGAAAAAAAGCTGTGGTGTCATCGGTGACTCTTTTACCCCTCCCACACCCCACAGTCACAGAGAAATAAAATCCCGGTGGCCCCTTCTTTCAGTTGCAATCCGGATCCAGTCACATCTCACGAGCCTCACAGCTGCCCTCGTCTCCCAGATACCACCCCTCTCATCCTGGTGCCTGCCCTGCAGGCCTGACCGGGTGCCCACCCTGGCCGCCCCTTCTGCAGTCTCCCTCCAGCGGAGTCCTCTTCAATTCCAAGTGCAACAATGCAGCTTCTCTTCTGAAAGCCCTCCAGCACCATCCCCTTCACTCAGGATGTGGGCGCAAGTCCGTACCATGGTCCACTGGCCAGTCGGATCTCCGCCACCCGTGTTCTGACCTCCACAGTGACCTGCCACTCCACCGTCTAAGGCGCACTCACCCTGTGGTCCAGTCTCAGGACCGGAGCCCCGGCTGTTTCCCTGGTCTGGGCCGTCCTGCTGCTCTTCTCGTGGACCTCACTTCTCACCTCCTTCAGGGCCAAATAGCCCTGCTTTTGCCAAAGACAGGTTTCCCAGGACAGGGGGCTTCAGGCGCCAAAAGCAGGCCTGTCCCGGGACTCCGGGCGGCCTGTCACCGCAGCTCCTCATCAGGTGTGATTTTCTTAATGACAGCTCCTCCGAGCATACAATTGGATGTGACATGTTTGACTGGATTTTACTCATTTCTTTGTTTACATTGTCTACCTCCATCCATTACGAGATTATTTGCATAACAGTTGGGTTTTTTCTTGTCCGGTTCACTTTGTGGCCCCCAGGCTGAGGAGTAACAGAAGCAGGTATAGTGTACAGACCGCGCGTGGCCTGGCACCCGGTTCGGTAAATAGAGCCTCGCTGACACCCAGTCGTGCCGATTTGCTCGGGTTCTGTCTGGGGGTCTCCCGCTCCTCAGAGGTCCACATGGCAGCCGAAGTAGACGCCATGTGGTTAGAAAGTCATGGAGAATTCACTCAGTGGCCCTCGACAGAAATGGTCACTGACCTCATTGATAAGCGTGTCTGACACCTCGCGGGTCCCTGATAACTGCTTCCTTCCAGAACCGACACATGAGCACAAATACTAAGCAGACACCGGCCCCCGGATACCAAGGGACAATTAAAGCAACTCGAGGGTGTCATTTTAATGGCACCAACTTCTCATAAATTAAAAGGAAATACATCAAAACCAAGAGTAATTGTGCTGAAACTTCTTGCAGCCTGGAGTTTGCAAAGCACAAATAACGCTCCTAGAATTCCATTCTTAGAAAATAATTAAACAGAAGAGGAAAACAATGCTCTACGTACAGAGATGCTAATTACAGCCTGATGGGCAGAGGCAAACATTGGAAACACTCCGTATGTTAAATTATGGGGCGGGAAATGCTATTAATTTGTATCATTTTGAGGATATGGAGAATAAAGTGCCATCAGCTAAAAGTGAAATGTCGCAGATTTAAGACCAACAAACGAGACAATTGCAGGTGCCCCGCTCTCTGGCTTTAGCCTCTGAGAGCACCGCAGAGGCGGGGTAGGCCCCATGGTCTCTGTTCTCCCTCTACGCCAGCTCGCTGACGACGAAGAGAACAGTGGGGACAGTCACCACCAGCTCTGAGCACCTGGGTCATCTCAGGCAACCCGCACCAGGCATGAGGCACTCAAGGTAGCGTTAGTGCCCTTTAGCAACTTCGGAGCTGGAGACTTTGCCAGAAAATCACGTGCCCCAGGTATCCCAGCCAGGATGACAAGAAGCCACCGGACTGGGGGTGACAGAGTCCGGGTTGCTCAGCCCTTCCTCAGCTGCCAGTCACAGCGAGTTCCAGTGACCTGCACCGATGGATTCCGGCACCAGGCACACTCGGTTCTGCAGCCGAATGTGGCACCTGCGTGGAGTGCAGTCGTGGGAAAGCGCTGTGAACTGACTCCCAGCATTGAAAATCACTGGCACAGAAGCACTGAGGGTTGTGTTTAAACTCGTTACAGGATCGCGTTTAATGAGCTGGTATAAAAGGAACGTTTAGCTGGGAGCCTGTAGCGTGGCGTTGAGAAGATGCGAAACGCGTGAACCAGATTGACTATCGTCTCGTGTCGACGTCTAGTTTTAATAGTTCTTTCCTCCAGTTTTGCTAAGATTTACATTAGAGCTGTTTATTGCACCGCGTGCAAGGAAAGTCCTTAAACTAAATCGTCTAAAGCTATTCCAACTTAATTTAGAGCCGGGTTCCTTATGCGAAGATTGTCCTAGTCGATTTCACTCTGCGCGGCTGGGTCCCGACCCGACAGCTCGCTGAGGATCCGCTTTGCGGCACCCCTTCCGTTCCGTGGCTGTGGGAGGCCGCCGTCTTCGGAGCCGCAGGGCTGACAAGCACCCCTGCAGCATGGCCCGCGCCCTCCCCTCTCAGCGAGGCTGTGTCCTAGGCCTTCCCCCCTCTCCGCACTGGAAGTAGAGCGCCTGCAATTAAGAAACTTCATGCGGCATCTCATAAAGCGTTGGCAAGTGACATGTTG
Source organism: Mormoops blainvillei (assembly GCA_004026545.1). NCBI lineage: Eukaryota > Metazoa > Chordata > Mammalia > Chiroptera > Mormoopidae > Mormoops > Mormoops blainvillei. The sequence goes on along the minus strand of PVJD01018196.1, from coordinate 1,769 downwards.
TCATTTCCCGTCACTTAACGTAAGGCGTAGCGATGAAAAACAGGGGCGGTTTCAGGTGGCTGTGACTGAGGCCCGAGCACACACGTTTCTTTTGCACGTTTTGTTACAGGTGCTGCTGAGGCCAACCGAGTCCTCCTCTTGCAGCCTTTTGCCTCTTCGTGAACTATCACTAAATTCTTCAGAGAATGTACAACTGTCTTGAAATGGATAAAATCAGTCAAGTCTTTAAAAAAAGCCCAACAGCTGCCACGTCTTATATTCTATGACACTATCACGGTATAGGGATGATGTGTTTTGACACATTTGGGTGAGTGTGGACCTTGAACGCAGGTGTCCAGGCGGGCACGAGGCTGGAGCTTTCATGGGTGTGACGACAGCCCCGGCCCAGAGGAGGACCTGGCTGACTGGGATGGGGGAGGCTTTTGCTTTGTTTTCTCCAAGGTCGACCAACCTAGTCTGTAAAGACAGGGCTTCAGCAAGTCGCCTTTCTCCAGACTGGTCCTCTTTGGACACGATGCTCCCAGGAGCTAAGTGACTGGGTCAAGTTTTTCATTTGAAGCCCACGAGGTCGTCACATCCAACAAGTCCCCAGAAGGCGGTCCTACTCGGTGCTCAGGGGAAACCGTTTGCATCCACAGAAAATACTGAGACAGTTGTCCTCCCTCCCTCCCGGCATCTTACTGACTTCCTTTGTCATCGTGTAGCCCTCACATGAACACTGAGAATAACATCTTCTCAAATGTTTGCTTTTCCTGTGTGGGACACTGCGTGGGCAGGGGTGTCCAACTCGCAGCCCGCAGGCCACATATGGCCCAGGGTGGCTACGGATGCAGCTCAACACAGAACCATAAGTTTACTTAAAACTTTTTTTTTAGCCCATCAGTTTTCGTTACTGTTTGTGTATTTAACATGTGGTCCAAGACAATTCTTCTTCCAGTGTGGCCCAGAGGCGCCAAGAGGTGGGGCACCCCTGGTACTCACATATGTGTGTATGTGGGAGAGAGAGGACGCTATATACGTGCGTGTGAACCCGCCAGCCGCGCCTTCAGGAAGGAGCGCCCCGGTCAGAGAGGAACAGTAGCTCCGCGGCACCTCTACGAGGCACCGAGGCTCCGAGGGCGCTCATCGCAACACGAGCAGTCCGGGGGCGCTGGTCCTGCATTCCCAGGTAGAAGGTCCATCGCCGGCCAGCCCCAGCCGCATGGTGACCAATATTGTCACAGCCACAAGAGTGTCACTGCTGCGGGTTGCTTTTCAGCTTTACGAGCAGCTGTCAGACGCATTCAGAAGGACTTAATTCTGATTATAGAATAAAACGTAAATGTCAACAATTTCAATGTTACAAGAATTCCATTGTGGCTGAGAGAACGCAGGATGGGGAGGGACTAGAAGACGACCTGGGGAGACTGGGCGTGATGGCAGGCACATGGCATGCAGCAGGGGGCACGGAGGACGAAGGCAACGGGCCCGGAGGGTCAAGCGTATTATTTAAATTAGTAAAGATAACACACAGACATCTATGTGAAACTGGGAGAAGCGAGACATGGTGAATCAGCGTGATATAAGAACATTAAAACTCACGGAAAGACGTCAATTTAAAATATCAAACCTGAGAAAGCAAAAGTATGAATAGATTTATGAGAATGATGACAAAATCCCACAAAAAAGGTTAAATGGCACGAAATGTCTGTAGCCTAACAGTGTGGGCGCTTCGACGGGACGTTCCCGATCCCTTTAGCATTATGAAACGCTTTCATCGCGCGTGGGGG
>PVJD01018195.1:0-15127 GCA_004026545.1 Mormoops blainvillei | reverse complement strand
TTCTAGTAGTCTGTACATACTTTTTCTTTAATTTATCTTACTATAAGAGGATGACAATCTTTTTATGTATTTAAAAAACATCTGTGTTCTTTTTTTTGTGCATATTCTATCGGTACCTTTTATTTTTGAATTGTGTGTTTTTTGCCTTTTATTGATTTCTAAAGTGTTTTTAAAGATTACAAATTTTAGTCTTTTTCTTACTCTTCAGTTGCAAATATTTTTCCTTCTTTGACAAATACCTTTAACTTTGGACTAAATGTCTTTTATTAAGTATTTTAATTGTCTTTTTGCCTCACCCTTATCTTTTAGCTATGTAATCCAGCCTTGTTTGCAAATAGAGAACAATTATACAAATTTGTCATATTTTTCTTGGAGTATACAAGGTGCTTTTAATTTATTTTCACCTTTACCTTATTTTATCCATGGAATTTTTTATACAATTTATGCTGTAGTTTTTGTGTTTGTGCATTTTTGTATGAGGACACACATCCAGCAGTGCCTTGACTTCACACAGTATTGCTAAAGCCCATTAATTCCCCTTTTCCTAGTTTCTATTTATTTGGTTTCCCTAGTCCTTGATAAGAAAGTCTTAGTTTGGATAACTTATTTTAAATTGGTAGGTTGCAAAGTTTTTCTTCTCAATTTTTTTTTTTATTGTCTTGTATCTCCATTATTTGTACTTGCTTTACGGCTTGTCCTCTTCCGTAGAAAAACATTTCTTTCCTACAGGTTGATCCCAAATCGTGAGAGGTGGGATCCCCTTTTGAGAAGCTGATTTAGTGATATACCCATAGGCTTGTTGTATTTAATGGGTCATTTTATATTTGTTCTAATTATTGACTGGAGCTGAAATTAGGTTTGCTTCTAAACCTTACCATTCCTGTAAGAAATATAAGCTGGGGAGAAAAACGATGCCATCTGGCCAAGCCTTATTTCATTACTGCTACCCCCTTCCATCTGTGAGAGCATAGCTTCTTACTTACTAGAAACTTCTTCTGCCTGCTGTCAGTCACCACTCAAATTATACCTACTACTAACTACTGTGACTGTGCTTGAGAGAATGTTTTATGTTGATTCCTGATGGGTTTTTTAATTTGATCAATAGTGCATCATTTTTGGCAGATGTCCTGCATTATATATTTTTTTAAATGCTCTCTGTCTCATTTTTTTTTCTCTCTAACCATCGAGTTGCTGCTTTCACTCTGTCAGAACAACCTAGTTTTTTTCCCCCTTAGGAGACTATATCACTTTATTAGGAAAGACCTGACTTCCCAATAGGAGTTAAGAATGACAAACCTTCCAAGAAGTAAACTCTCTGCATACTGGTATGTTTCATCACACTAAAACATTTTTGACTGCAATAACAACAGAGCAGGGACCAAAAGGGCATTACAATACAGCAAAGACTGTCAGCTGTCGAAGGATCAAGAATTCTTTATATAAATTTGAATAAATTCTCTTTATACTTTTAATCTATTACTCTCCATTAAATATGTATTATAGGACCAAATCCAAGAAGCTTTTATATAGCGAAGAAAAATATGAATGGGGGAAATGTGATGAATTATAAGGAAGAAACATCTGTACTGATAAATATTGAAATAAAACATAAGTATACAGTGTCTAAAAATCACCCACAAAAACTTTCTATGTTGTTATTTCATGGTCAATATTTAACATCAATCACAATTCTATGGCAATTGAGCCTGTTACTAACTGTAAGGGTATGCTTGAATTCAAATTATGAAAATGATGGACAAGAGGTATTTTTCATGCTTTGAATCTCTCTTTTTTTTTCTGTGTTCCTATTTTATTCTTTTGTCTTCTTTTTTTTAAATTGTCATTCAAGTATAGATTTGTCCATTTTCCCTGCACCACACCCACTACTCCTTCCCTCCCCTCTCCCCACCCTTGATCCCATCCCCCCTTGACTTTGTCCTTGAGTTCTCCATACATGTTCTTTGACCATCCTTCCCCTATTTCCCCCCATCTTCCCCTCCTCTGTTCACTGTCAGTTTGTTCTTCACTTCAATGTCTCCAGTTACATTTTACTTGCTTGTTTGTCCTGCTGATTAGTCTCCATTTGTAGGTGAAATCATATGATATTTGTCTTTCACCGCCTGGCTTATTTCACTTAGCATAATGCTCTCTGACTCCATTCATGCTGTCAGGAAAGGTAGGAGCTCCTTCTTTCTGCTGTGTAGTATTCCATTGCGTAAATGTACCATAGTTTTTGATCCACTCATTTACTTTTGGACACCTAGGTTGCTTCCAACACTTGGCTATTGTAAATTGTGCTGCTATGAACATTGGGGTACATAAGTTCTTTTGAAGTGGTGTATCTGGATTTTTAGGGTATAATCCAGGCAGTGGAATAGCTGGGTCAAAAAGCAGTTCCATTTTCAGTTTTCTGAGGAAATTCCATACTGTTTTCCACAGCGGCTGCACCAGTCTGCATTCCCACCAACAGTGCACTAGGGTTCCCCTTTCTGCACATACTCACCAACACTTGTTGTTTGTTGATTTGTTTATGATGGCCATTCCAGCTGGTGTAAACTGGTATCTCATTGTGGTTATAATTTGCATCTCTGATGGCTAATGATGCTGTGCATCCTTTCATATGTCTCTGGGTCCTATGTCCTCCTTGGAGAAGTGTCTGTTCAGGTCCTTTGCCCATTTCTTAATCGGGTTGTTTGTCTTCCTGGAGTGGAGTTGTGTAAGTTCTTTATATATTTTGGAGATCAAACCCTCGTTTGAGGTATCGTTGGCAAATATATTTTCCCATACGGTTGGTTCCCTTTTCATTTTGCTGATGTTTTCTTCAGCCATGAAGAAGCTTTTTATTTTGATGAAGTCCAATTTGTTTACTTTTTCCTTTATGTCCCTTGATCTACGGGACATATCGGTGAAAATATTGCTGCATGGAATATCTGAGATTTTCATGCCTATGTTCTCCTCTAGGACTTTTATGGTGTTGTGACTTATATTTAAGTCTTTTATCCATCTTGAATGTAGTTTTGTGTATGGCATAAGTTGATGGTCAAGTATTTGAAAAGATAGGGAATGTATGACACTAGAATTCATACCTAGAACTCAGAACTAGAAGTCTAATATTGGGTTCCAGTTCCTATTTGACAGCACAAATTTATTCTCAATTGAATTGAGATATTCTTCAGGCAAGACAATCCAAGACAGAGAACACCTCTACAAACTGTTTCATGCTGAAGTCCCATGGAGAACCCTCATTCTCTCCCTTCATGGCCAAGGACCCAGAAGCTAAGCTACTACACATGTAAGATTTGCTGGTCCATCACTAAGCAGGTCAGTGAAGAATGAGTTATTCCCGATGAGCAGCCACGTGACTTTTCCCTTCTCACATATCTACATACCGAGAAAATTAGAGGAAAGAGGGAGAAGAAATATGACCTAAACATCCAGAAGAAACAAGCTATTAGCTCTGTGTTTGCTTTATTCCTAACTAGTTCAAGTTAAAATTGTCTACTGTGGATAATATTGAAGGGGCCATAATTCAAATTCAAGTATAGCTATGAGCAAAAATATTTTGTAAGAAATACAATTAGAGTGATAAAGTGTATTCTAATAATAAAAGCAGTTATGTAGTACATAAAACCTATAAATTTTATTCTGTAGTCTGCATTTAATTTTTACCACAGACTGTGAATAAGGCATAACTATATCAGATTTTAGATGAAGTTATTGCCACTCTATGAAGAGATATGTCTCAAATCACCCCCTTACATGATAATGCTCCAGCTATCATTTTTGCCCTAAAAATAAATGTTTCCATCACTCTGTGTTGCCTCTCTAGCTATATTTAGAGATAACAAATTAAACAGTACATTTAGCTCAACATTTCACCACTTCAAGTTGTGATGTTCCTTGTTTGAATCTTAAGATTGAACATTGGTAACTTGATAGGGGACACAATGATCAGGAGATACAAATGGAGCTGGATGCACCATCTCTTGAAACTTTATGCACATAAACCTTGATTTCAAATAGTGGATACATAGATTTCCTTGTGGGTCAATTTTTAACCCATAGAGAAAATGACTACTTTACATTGTGAGTCAAGTTATGGCAGGCTAAGGCAAGGATGCCTAAGATCGGAGTTTCATTTTCACAAATTATTTTTATGATAAAATAATTTTCAAAGAGAAAAGTTTTAAAACCAGAAGTAAAACTAAAAATTGGGAAGGAAGTTGAAGTTTAATCAAAATATTTGAGAAATCATAATTTTAGCAAACCTTCCAACCAGGAGGAGAAATGTGCACCTGCACGGTTCTTAGCATTCCTAATAAGCAGCCAATAAACTATCTGGCCTGGCATGTTATTTGTTTAATAAAGTGTTTTATTCTTATAAAAATCTAATATTTCATGTTCTCCATTTCTTATAAACATAAAGTTAAATGGTTAACTTTTCGGACTTTGGTCTGCTTAAGAAAAAGGACAAGCATTTGAGTACACATTTAACCATGATATTACTAATCAGCTTTCAGCATATACGTTCAGTTTTTTCAGATATACTGCTTTTACAGTAACTTTTAAACAAAAGCTAATTTCTCACCTCCCAAACAATCATATCTATACTATTTAACATACTGAAGGTCACAGAGCCATTTGGGGCAATGATATCAAAGACACCTATACATGATTCATTCTATATGCTTCGTGTTTACCTGACTTATATATTAGAGAATAAAAATAAGAGAAGGAAGCTGAAAAATGATCTCCAGATAAATTTGAAGTTGTTCATTTGTTCACATATTCCACATATATTTTGAGTATGAGGTATGTTCCAGGTATTGTTGTTCTAGGTGTTACTAAGACAAGCTACCTGACCTACTGATATTTATATTCTAACAAGAGAGAAAAATGATAAATATAATATATTAAATATATAATAAATATATAATATAGTTGCAGATAGAAATTAGATAAATAAAGAAATTAAGCAGCATAAGGTGTCAGCAAGTAAGAGTAGAGAATCAGGAGGTCCTTTCAGAATAAATTCATTGGAGAAAACCTTGTGAGATATTTAAGTAACCTGAATATTGTGGGAGGAGAGTATTTCTGACATTAATTAAATAACTAATTTAAAAGGCCTTCCATGAGAATGAGCCTGTGAAGAAATGGCAAAATGGCCACTGTAGATAGAGCGTGGGGGTGAAATGTTTGAGGTACCTAGTGGTACCCACATGGTACCACATGCTACCCACATGGACATGTCATGCAGGCAGGTAGACTTTCAAGGCCAGAGCTCAGTTACAGTGAATGAAGTTCAAGAACTAATTTAGGAATTGTTTTAATGAAAGAGATACTTAATCTACATCTTTTAAACACCCATATGAAAGTTGAATATAATATGCTTAAATACATAAATTGAGGTAGTTAGAGGAAAAATACAACCCTATTTAGAATTCTCTCATGTTTAAGAAAGCTTGGTTAAACGTCAGAACAGTATGTCAGGGTAAGTGTTCATGTGCTTGTATGTTTGCCATGCAGGGGAGCTGTTTTACCAAAGTGTCTCTGGTACACATTCTGTTTCTTCTGAGGTGGACTGATGCAGTTTCATTTACAATACAGTCACATTATTTTATTTTACTATCATGCTCTCTTATACTTTTAAGAAACATCATATTTTACCACAAGTTTTAAAAGGTATTTTACATTATTATTTAAAAGACATTAGTTCATTTATCCACTGAGGAATAATATAAAAACCTTGCCCTGGCTGGTGTAGCTCAGTGGATTGAGCGCTGGCTTGTGAACCAAAGGGCTTGTCAGTTTGATTCCCATTCAGAGCACATGCCTGGGTTGCAGGCTAGGTCCCCAGTAGGAGTGCTCAAGAGGCAACCACACACTGATGTTTTGCTCCCTCTCTTTCTCCCTCCCTTCCCTTCTCTAAAAATAAACAAATAAAATCTTAAAAAATAAAGAAAGAAATAGCCTTAAAAAAACTACCTCCTTTTACACACATCATATTTTTAAGTGAAGTAATGTGAATATAAATCTACTAGGTAAAACTACTGGTGTTTTCTACACAAATAAGTTCATTGAACATTTTTTGTATCTTCCAATTTATTAATAAGACCAAAATTGCCCCCAAATGGTTATACCGACTTTTATACTCCCACCAGCATGGTGGGAGTAATATTTTCTATGCTCTATCTCCTTGTCAAATGCTTGATACAGGTAAATAGTATGGTTATGACCAGATGGAAAGGCGGGTATGTGGAAGAAGTCAAAGGGGGGATAGATAAATGGAGATGGAAAGACACTTTTCTTTGAGTGATGGGTGCACAATGTAGTATGCACATGAAGTTTTGTTGAGTTGTACACTTAAAACCTGTATGCTTTTTTAAACTAATGTCACCAAATAAACTCAATTAAAACTAATAAACATAAAATTTTCAAAAAATTTAAAATAAAAATTTAAAATCTGACAATATCAAGCAATTGACAAGGATATAGAGCATGAAAAACATTACTCCCACCATGCTGGTGGGAGTATTAAAGTTAGTATAACCATTTGGGGACAATTTTGGTCTTATTTAATAAATTGGAAGATACGAAAAATATTCCATGAATTTACTAGTAGAGGAAACACTAGTAGTTTTATCTTCAAACATTCTACTCTCTTCCAATAGAATAAAAAGCTGTTAGAGGAATTGTTAACTATTAAGACAATGAAGGAAATTTTACTTAAGAGAAATTTTTGACCTGTGGATGTGTTTGGGAATGACTCCATTGAATCCCATTGGAAGACAGTACTCTCAGTAGGATAAAATCCAGCTCCATGGGGGAAAAATGGTGGTTCCAAAGTTCATTTTAAGACAACACTGTACACAGGTATTTTCGGCCATCTGACCAAGGCATTTGTCCAAATATTCTTCTTAAAAAAATTCCTCATTTAACACTAACATGTATATGAGGATATTGCTTTAGGTGCGCTCCAGTGCATTAAGGTGCGTGCCATCCTATCATTTAAACCAACATATATAGCATTGTTTTTTAGTCTCATATGAAGACTATTGTTTTCTGGGTGACTGTTACCAGACAATCAATCTTTATTTAGTGAGCTCTTTTTATTCACATCACATATTAAAGGCTGCAAAATAAAAGGCATAAAAATGCCAATGACAGATAAAACAGAGAAAATTGCCTTGAACAAACTCTTCTAGCATAGTGTGGTGCATATAAATTATGAAAACCATTAAAACTTGATCAAAAGGAAGGTCTTTAACTTTCATTTAAATGCATGAACAGATGTGGCAGACCTAATGTCAATGGATAAATGGCCCCAAATTGTGGAATATGAGAAGTAGATCTCTGAATGTTTGTAAACTCATGCCAGGCATGGCTGGATTCCTTCAACAATAAATGAGTCAAAGACCTAGAGCATATGTAAGGCAGCGTTTATCAAGGTTTATAGGACTTTGGCCACCAAAGGCCTTCACTAACCCTTTGAAAAAAATTATTATTGCTTAAAAATTAATTTGTGCCCTCCCTATGCATGGGAAGACAACTTGAGATTTGATTAAAAAATGAACACCTATATAATTATGATTCCAATTTTATTCTTTCTTTAAATATTTACTTACATAATATAACCTATGTCTTATCAAAGTAGTTAAAAACTTAAAAAATCTGTTCATTACTCTACTACCTCAAAAATTTCTTTAACCAAATTTTGTATGTATGCATGTGTGCATGTGTACACGTGTCTTTTCTGATAAAATTTTAAGATTTGGTCGGTCTCATCAGATGTTGTAAGTATACAAGAAACTTAAATTTTTTGTATATTTTATCGATTATGCTTTTATTGTTCCATTTTTTTGCCCTTTATCCCCTCCTCCCAGCATGCCATCCCATTATCACCACACCTCTCAGTTCATGTTTATGGGTTGTACATGTCAGTTCTTTGGCTTCTCAATTTCCTATACTATTCTTAGCATCCCCCTGTCTACTTATTTTTGTCAACATTTTCCCATCGCCCATCCCCACCTCCCACCCTGAATCCTTCCTCCATTAGGCTCTGTCAATGGGTCCTTTATGCATGTTCCTTGATGACCCCCACTTTTCCCCTTTTATCCCCCTCCCTCCTCCCCTCTGGTTACTGTCAGTTTGTTTTTTATTTCAATGTTGCTGGTTATATTTTGCTTGCTTGTTTATTTTGCTGATTAGATTCCTCTTAAAGGTGAGATCATATGGTATCTCTCTTTCACTGCTTGGCTGATTTCACTTAGCCTAATGCTCTCCAGTTCTATCCATGCTGTTGCGAAAGGTAGTAGCTCTTGTTTTCTTTCTGCTGCGTAGTATTCCATTGTCTTAATGTACCACAGTTTTTTGATCCACTCATTTACTGTTGGGCACTTAGATTGCTTCCAATTCTTGGCTATTGTAAATTGTGCTACTATGAACATTGGGGCGCATAAGTTCTTTTGAAGTGGTGTATCTGGATTTTTAGGATATAATCCAGGAAGTGGAATTGCTGGGTCAAAAGGCAGTTCCATTTTTAATTTTCTGAGGTAACTCCATACTGTTTTTCACAGTGGCTGCACCAGTCTGCATGCCCACTTTGAGTGTACTAGAGTTCCCTTTTCTCTACAACCTCACCAGCACTTGTCATTAGTTGATTTGGTTATGATGGCCATTCTGACTGGTGTGAGGTGGTATCTCATTGTGGTTTTAATTTGCAACTCTCTGATGGCTAGTGATGTTGAACATCCTTTCATATGTTGCTGGGCCCTATGTATGTCCTCCCTGGAGAAGTGTCTGTTCAGGTCCTTTGTCCATTTTTTAATTGGGTTGTTTGTCTTCCTGGAGTGGAGTCATGTGAGTTCTTTATACATTTTGGAAATCAAACCTTTGTCTGAGGTATCATTGGCAAATATATTTTCCCATATGACTGGTTCCCTTTTCATTTTGTTGATGTTTTCTTTAGCCGTGCAGAAGGTTCTTATTTTGATGAAGTCCCATTTGTTTATTCTTTCCTTTATGTCCCTTGTTCTAGGGGACATATCTGTGAAAATATTGCTGCATGGAATATCTGAGATTTTCCTGCCTATGTTCTCCTCTAGGACTTTCATGGTATCGTGACTTATATTTAAGTCTCTTATCCATCTTGAGTTCATTTTTGTGTGTGGTGTAAGCTGGTGATCGAGTTTCATGTTTTTGCATATAGCTGTCCAGATCTCCCAACACCATTTGCTGAAGAGGCTATTTTTATTCCATTTTATACTTCTGTCCCCTTTGTCGAATATTAATTGACCATAGGGACATGGGTTTATTTCTGGGTTCTCTATACTTCCACTGATCTATGTGTCTGTTCTTATGCCAGTACCAGACTGTTTTGATTACAGAGGGCTTATGATATAGTTTGATGTCAGGTATTATGATCCCTCCTGTTTTGTTCTTCTTTCTCAAAATTGCTACAGCTATTCAGGGTCATTTATGATTCCATATAAATTTTTGCAGTGTTTGTTCTATATCTGTGACATATGTCATTGGTATTTTAATAGAGATTGCATTGACTCTATAACTTGCTTTGGGTAGTATGGACAGTTTAATGATGTTAATTCTTCCAGTCCGTGAACATGGTATGTGCTTCCATTTATTTGTGTCTTCCTCAATTTCTTTCTTCAGAGTTATGTAGTTTTCTGAGTATAGGTCTTTAACTCCCTTGGTTAAGTTTATTCATAAGTACTTTATTTTTCTTGTTGCAATAGTAAATGGGATTTTCCCCCTTATTTCTGATTCTGATATTTCATTGTTGGTGTACAAAAAATGCCTTTGATTTTTGAATATTGACTTTGTATCCTGGTGTTTTGCCAAATTCACTTATAAGAGTGAGTAGTTTTTTGATGAAGTCTATAGGGTTTTCTATGTACACTATCATAACATCAGCAAACAATGACAGTTTTACTTACTCCTTTCCAATTTGGATGCCTTTTATTTCTTTTCTTGTCTGATGGCTGTGGCTAGGACTTCTAATACTATGTTGAATAGAAGTGGTGAAAGCAGGCATCCTTGTGGTCTTCCTGATCTTAGTGGGAGAGATTTTAGTTTTGGTCCATTCAGTATAATGTTGGATGTAGGTTTCTCATATATAGTCTTTAGTATGTTGAGGTATGCCCTCTTTATTTCCACTTTGCTGAGTGTTTTTACATAAATGGGTACTGTACCTTATCAAATGCTTTTTCCACATCTATTGTTATGATCGTGTGATTTTTGCCTTCCCCTTTATTTATGTGAGCTATTATGTTTATTGATTTGCTAATATTGCATCATCCTTGTATCCCTGGGATGAATCCCACTCAATCATGGTGGATGATCTTTTTAATGTATTGCTGCATACAGTTAGCCAATATTTTGTTGAGGATTTTAGCATCTATGTTCACCAGCCTTATTGGCCTGTAGTTTTCTTTCTTTGTTTTGTCTTTATCTTGTTTTGGGATTAGGATGTTGCTGGCCTCATAAAAAGAGTTTGAGAGCCTTCCCTCTTCTTTGATTTTTTAGAATAATTTGAGAAGGACAAGGGTTAGCTCTTCGTAAAATGTTTCATAAAATTCTCCTGTGAAACCATCTGGTCCAGGGCTTTGTGTGCCTGGAGTTTTTGATTACTGCTTCAATTTCACCATCTGTTATCAGTCTGTTCAGGCTTTCTGCTTCTTCTTCTTCATTCAGTTTTGGAAGATTATATTTTTCTAGAAATCTGTCCATTTCACCCAGGTTTTCAAATTTCTTGGCATATAGTTGTTCGTAGTAGTTTCTTTCAATCCTTTGTATTTCTGTGGTATCAGTTGTAATTTCTCCTCTTTCATTTCTGATTTTATTTTTTTGTGTCCTCTCCCTTTTTTTCTTGATGAGTCTGCTTAAAGGCTGTGGATTTTGTTTCTGTTTTCAAGGAACCAGCTTCTGGATTTATTGATCCTTTGAATTGCTCTTTTAGTCTCTGTGTCATTCAGTTCTGCACTAACCTTGATTATTTCCTTCCTCCTATTTGCTCTGGGGTTTGTTTGTTGCTGTTTCTCCAGTTCTTGTAGATGTAGGGTTAGATTGTTTATTTGAAGTGTTTCTATATTTTTTAGGTAGGCCTATATTGCTATGAGCTTTCCTCTCAGGACTACCTTCACTGTGTGCCATAGGTTTTGGACTGTTGTTTGTTCATTTTCATTTTTTTCCAGAAACTTTTTGATTTCTTCCTTGATCTCTTTATTGACCCATTGATTGTTTAATAGCATGCTCTTCAGTCTCCATGAGTTTGAATTTTTCTGAGTCTTTTCCTTGAGGTTTGTTTCTAGTTTGAAGCCCTTGTGGTCTGAGAAAATGCTTGATATGATTTTAATTTTCTTAAATTTGTTGAGGCTTGTTTCATGTCCTATCATGTGGTCTATCTTTGAAAATGTTTTATGTGCGTTTAAAAAGAATGTGTAGTTTGCTTCTTTGGGGTGAAAGGTTCTATATATATCAGTTAAGTCCATTTGATCTAATGCATCATTCAGTTTCACAATATCCTTGTTGATATTTTTTGGGATTATCTATCCATTGTTGACAGTGGGGTATTAAAATCCCCACTGTGCGTTGCTGTCTTTCTTGAAGTCCTCCAGAATTTTCCTTGTATATTTGGGTACGCCTATGTTGGATGCTTATAGTTTATAATGTTTATGTCTTCTTGATGAGTTCTTCCTTTGAATATTATGAAGTTTCCTTTTGTGTCTCTTTTTATGGCCTTTGTTTTGAAGTCTATTTTGTCTGATATAAGTATTGCTACCCTAGCTTTTTCTTTCTGTCCATTTGCTTGGAATATTTTTTTCCAACCCTTAATTTCAGTCTGTGTAGGTCTTTTGTTCTGAGGTGGGTCTCTTGTAGGCAGCATATGTGAGGGTCCTATTTTCTTATCCATTCAGCTACTCTATGTCTTTTAATTAGAGCATTTAATCCATTTACATTTATTTTCGATAGGTACTTACTCATTTTTTCCCTTTGTACTTGTGTTCCTCTCTCTCTCACTCTTTTTCTCCATCTTTTTAAAGCTGTCCCTTTAGCATATCTTGCCAAGCTGGTTTGGTAGAGATGTATTCTTTTAGCTGCCTTTTGTCTGGGAAAATCTTTATTTTGCTTTCCATTTTAATTGAGAGCCTTGCCGGGTATAGGAGTCTTGATTGCAGGCCTTAGCTTTTCTTATGCAGAATATTTCTTGCCATTCCCTTCTGGCTTGTAGTGTTTCTGTGGAGAATTCAGTGCAGGTCTTATCGGGGCTCCCTTGTATGTTACTTCCTGTTTCTGCCTTGCTGCCTTTAAGATTCTCTCTTTGTCCTTGATAGCTGCCATTTTGTCTTGGAGTGGGTCTCTTTGGGTTCCTCTCGATCGGAACCCTCTGTGCTTCTTGGCCTTGTGTGACTTTTCCTCTCCTCAGATTAGGTAAGTTTTCTCTCATGACTTTTTCAAACAGGTTTTCTATCCCTTGCTCCTCTTCTCTTTCCGGTATTCATATTATACGGATATTATTACATTTCATGTTGTTCTGCATTTCCCTTAACCCATCTTTGTTCTTTTTAAGCCTTTTTTCATTTTCTTTGTCTTTCTGGGAGTTTTTTTCTACCATGTCCTCCAGCTTGCTGATTTGATCCTCTGCTTCTTCTAGCCTGCTTTTGATTCCTTCCTACTGTGTTCTTCAATTCAGAAATTGTAGTCTTCATTTCCTCTTGGTTCTTGTTGATAGTTTCTATGACTTTTTTCATGCTGATATCATCTGCAGTAAGTTCCTTATAGTTTCCCTATAGTTTTTGGTAATTATCACTGAGCTCACTGAGTTCATTGAGCTTCCTTGTAACCATTGTTTTGAACTTAATATCTGATAGTTTACTTCCCTTTATTTCATTTAGTAGCCTTTCTGGGGATTCCTCCTTTCCTTTCAATTGGGGGTTGTTTCTTTGTCTTCCCTTTATTTGGCTGCTGGGACAAAACTACAAAGCCCAGGAAACAAACTCACGGCCGCAAAAATAACTCCCCCCTGCAATCCCACTATCAACAACAAATAAATCAGCATTAATGAGGCTGTAAAGAGATTAAGACTATTATAATAAAGAAGAGAAATAAACTATAGCACAAAAGCTAGTGATTTAATATGCACCAATTTATGGATAAGAAATGAATGTTAAAAAGCTATGTAGTATGGAAAATATCACAAATCATGGAGAAGACCACAGTGGATTTTATCTTGGTAGCCTCTAGTATTTACCACTGTTTTTTGTTTCCAGATCCACCTCTGGTGATACCAGATGTTGACCCCATCTGACCTTAGGCAATCTGCTGGAGACTTCCCGGGTTGTGCTGTCTATGGCGGTTTCCTTCAGTTGTTAATCTAGTCACTCTGTGCTCAGTAGTCAGGCTTAAGCACCATCTGGTGGGGCAGAGTCCCTCCAGGGGTTGGGACTAATGTTTCCCCTCAGGCTGTGGCTGCTCAGAGGGGAGGGGTCGGTGTGAGCTCAATGGCTACTGCCTTATGGCGGATGATTCAACACCAGGATCCCAGAGGCTACTCTCTCAGTTCTCTCCCCAAAGTCTCTGTCCCCAGTCTCTCCTCAAGTGCCTCTAGTCCACTCTGCACCCCCTTTGCAGGTACCTACTGTCTGTGGCTGCCACTGCACTCAGCAGACAGGCCAGGGCAGAGTCCCTCCTGGGGGCGGGGCTATTGTTTCCTCTTAGGCTGCTGATGCTCAGGGGAGTGGTCTGCCTGAGCAAGACGGCTGCTGCCCTATGGGGGATGACTCAGCACAGGTATCCTGGTGGCCACTTTCTCAGTACTCCCCCCAAAGCCTTGGTCCGCAGTTTCTCCTCAGGCATCTCTAGCTTGTTCTGCCCCCATCTTTCCCGCAGTCCAGGGTAAGTGGCTGCAGATGAAAATTTATGCATTGGCCATTTAAACAGCTCTTTCAGCCTCTAGCTGTCTGTCTCTGGCAGAGCGCAGCCCTGCCGCTTTTTGCAGATGGCTGTTATCTGTGTGCTTTTTAGGCTCTGGTGTTGTAAGCTGGGGATCCCCACTGATGCTTTAGATCCTGCTCTTCTCAGGGGGATCTAGCTGGCTGCTTAAATATCCTTCTGGAGCTGCCACCTGCAGTTATCCAGCCAGCCTTCTCGTGTCTCTACCACAGTCCTTACCAGTAAGGTTGTGGTGAACTGATTCTTCTGTCTGTCCAAGGTTGGACTGCTTCTCTCTCGCTCTTGCTTAGTTGTTTGTTCTGGCTGATTTCCCCACAATTTGGTTGTAATTCCAGATTGGTCCTGGGAAGAAGTCAGTGTAACTTCCATTTACTCCTCCACCATCTTGATCTATAGAAACTTGAATTCTATGAAAACACATATCACTGCGACATGTGTTCCCACAGATATATTGGGGTTGTTAGGACAGTCTCCTAAGATTGTATTTAATAATGCAATTCAAAGCCATAAAAATTTTAATAGCAGACAACTGTTACATTTTGTAGAGAAACATATTAACTGTGTTTTTAAAGTCACATTATATACTCTTGAATGTGGATAGCAACTAAAAATCATATAGAGCTTTCTGTCTTACAAACTATTTTTATTTACACAATCTCTGCCATTTTCTCTGCCATTCTCTGAGGTTTTTATTATTGCAACCCAAACAAATTCTTTTAATTTATCTCTTATAATCTTTTTAATGACCATATGTCTTTTTTCCATCCTTTCCTCCATCGCATTCCCAGCTTCTGAACACTATTTTTCACTATTTTTTTTCCATACCAGCTATAAGGAATAATTTACAGATAAAGAATACAATATGTTATTTCATTTCTCTGTGTTTTTTTAACTGTTGTTCAATTACAGTTGTCCCCATTTCCCCCCATTACTCTACCCTTCCCTACCCACCCCCACGCCCCACCTTCAATCGTCCCCCCTTGTCTTTGTCCATTGGTCCTGTATGCATGTTCCTTGAATTGCCCCTTCCCTTTCTTTCCCCCTGTTATCTCCCTCCCCCTTCCCCTCTGGTTACTGTCAGTTTGTTCTTTATTTCCATGTGTCTGGTTTTATTTTCCTTGCTTGTTTGTTTTGTTGATTAGGTTCCACTTATAGGTGA
>PVJD01018194.1:0-15245 GCA_004026545.1 Mormoops blainvillei | reverse complement strand
TTTGCACTAAACCTGTTGCTAGAAAGAACAAACATGGTTTTGATTTATTTTTAATTTGCTTTTATGAGGTCTTTACTTTTTATCTTTAAAAACTTTTTTGCTTTTGAGTGCCCATAATGTATATATCATTAATATATATGTTTTCTTCTTTTGTTAGTTTAAAGTATTTTTATGAACTTGGCATTGAGATACACTGTTTGAAATACTATTTGAATGTCTAATTTACTGAAAACATATTTTGTTCTTAATTTATTTTTAGTTTGTATTATTTGGGAAGATTACAAATTTTTCATTCAAAAATTTTTATGTAAATTCTTCATACTTTCCTGTCTATAAATAAATAATATAGTGTGTCATCTCCTAATCTTAGTGAGTCATGAGTATATTATAAAATGAGAGATGTTGCTTATGTACACAAACTATTTTGAACATAGCTTGCCTATTTTGGTATCTGCCTCATTGTCAAACTTCTTTTTCTCAGGCTGCAGCTCGAAACTACATTTCCCAGAATGCTTTGCAACTGGTTATATAGCGAACTTAAAGCCATCACGTTTTCTCTGAATTAACAAAAGTGTTATGAAGCTGCATTGTTCTTCTGGAAAGGATAGTAATGTAGCCATTCGATTTTCTCTGTAGCAGCTTGGTGGAGGTTCTAGAGTCCATAGCTGTGGGAGTGTTAGGAGGGATTTCTGCTAGAACGATCTTATGACATGATTGGACATTTCTCAGGGCTATATGTTAGGAGTGGCTATATGTATAGAACTGGGAGTCCTATAAGAAACTTTTGAAACTGCAATTAAGAACATGATGTACATTCCTCTTTGTCCCTTGCTCCTGCTGCTGGCTTACTTAGACCACACCCTAAAATCTAACAGCAGATGTATGAAACAAACTAATAATTGCACTTCACATTTGATCCGAAAACTTTACATAACATCAAGTACAATGTTATTAAGTTGACATAAACTTTTCATATTAGCAATGATATAAACATATTTGATCAACTATAGTAAAAGTTTGTGTTATCTTTCTATTCAGTGTATAGAAAATTAATATTTCAAACCATCCTCATATGAAGAAGTTTTGAAAGAGATTATGGCCAAAAATGTTAAAGGAAAGAGTTTTAATAGCTGTGTCAGTAGTTAATTCATAAAAAAAAATTGTCATCTCTCTGTATAATGAGGTGTTCATGGTACCTGTCAATATTTAAATTAGAAATTTATTGTGATTTTTTTCTCATTTTAAATGGTAATCATTTTTATCTAATTTTGTCTTTGAAATTCTGTATTATTTTCTTAAAGATGGCTGCATGACAGATTACCACAAGTGCGGTGGTTTAAAACGCTCACATTTATTATGTCATAGTTGTTTGATCAGGATTCAGGGCATGGTTTGGATGGGTCTTTGGCACAGAATCTGACAAGGCGGCAATCAAGATGTCAGCTGGACCTCATTCTCTGTAGAGGATTGAATGGAGAAGAATCTCCCTCCAAGTTTACTCAGGTTCCGTCTCAAGGATTTGACCTAAAAGGCAGGGAAAAAATATATATTTACAATAAACCCTCACTTAATATCATTGATAGTTTCTTGGGAACTGTGACTTTAAGCAAAACAGCCTATAACAAAGCTAATTTTACCATAGACTAATAAATATAAACAAAATTTAAGTTTCTACAGCATATTTCTGTTTAGAAAAATATCACCAACTTTCTAAATAAAAACCCAATATACTTCTAATATTACACATTGAAATAAATGTGATCTATACATACGTTTAATAAAGATTAATAAAAACAAGTAAGATCATGATTTTCCAAGAGGTCAAGGGTGGCTGAAGTTTGTCATGGCCACTCAGGGTGCAAGACAAGGCCTAGGCTTGGACAGGAGGCTCTTCTATGACAGGGTGCACTCACAGGCACCCACACTCACTCAGATTGGGCCAATTTAGATACACCATTTCAACTCATACACACATCTTTGGGATATGCGAGGAAACCGAAGGACCCAGGAGAAACCTACACAGACCTGAGAACATAAAAACTGCACACAGACAGTGGCCCTGGTTGGGAATTGTTTTTTTGGTTTTTTCCTCATTAAACATAATTAATGAGGTTGCATGAAACAATATTTTAGAGGACCTGCTGTATAATCAACTTAAATATAAACAAAGCATGCTTTTGTATATAAGTGATTGCCTTTATCCTTGATAACTGTCAAGTAAAGTTTTGGCAAATCTGTGTGTGTGTATTTGTGTGTGTGGTGTTATTCTGTGTGGAAGATCAAGGTGCATAGATTCTCATAAATTTTTCATTGTTAAAAAGATCTTTAGGTAGCCTTTTCTACTACCTCAACCTTTTTTTTTTTTAGATCCCTGAACTGATGTAGTAAGTAAAAATTATTATTGGAGTAGGTACTCTAACTAGCATTCTTTCTGGCTCTACTGCAACTCATGTAAGCTTGATTTTGAGTTTTACAGTGCCAGTGTGAAATATCATCTCCTATCATCCCTACTTCTGAACCGCTAGTTCATAGAAATAGCTAGGAAATTTCTAAATGGATATAGGTAATAGGTGCTGAGAGTGAGTCAGATGCAGTATTTGTGCAGGGGTAGAGTTAATGAGAGGCTGGTGGACAATGGGAAATAGAAAATTGCCTGTTGCCATGATTGTGTAAAGTCAATGATATCAGTAACAGTGGGAAAGATGCACCTTCTAATTTTGGCCTAATAGTATGCTCTTTTTCTGGGATTACAGTGTTTTGGGGACACTAATAGTTTTTCTTGACAGTTTTATTAGCTTTATGGGTAGTGGAAATGTTACCTAAGTACCCAAATACACCTGTATTTTTGGCTTGAACTTCCAAATAGCTTGGTTTAATTTAGACTGCTGACCAAGGCTACATCTGCAACTATACAATCAGTTCAGGAACAATGTAGGAATCATTCTGATTATAATCTTCCTTGAACTGAATAGCTCTAATTTTGTCCAAGACAGAGTCTATGAATATTAGTCATTCTCTGGGTAAACAATGAAATTGCTTGGAATTTTATTTCACAGAATTGGAGAGAATTGGGAGAAAAAATCTGCCGGGATGAGTAAAATTTTAAACAGCTACACTAACAAAAGAGTATCTTTATCTTGTAAAAAATACAAAATAATAAAAAATCTAGAAGTCATTACCTGGAAATCTCCTTGTTTTGCTACCAAGTCACATGTGCTATTTCTGACCCATTAATATTCCTCTGCATAGAGAACTAATATAATCTCATATTCAGTATTCTCTTTGGTAATCATCAAGAACATAACTATTTTTTTCGGATCAATTCCCATAAGTGGAATCACTGGATCACCAGGCTGTTCCATTTTTAATTGTTTGAGGTAACCAGCTCTATATTCATTTCCATAGTAGCTGCACCAATCTGCATTCCCACCAACAGTGCAAAAGTGTTCGTCTTTCTCTCCTTTCTTGCTAACACTCATTTGTTAATTTACTGATGATTGCCATTCTGACTAGTGTGAAGTGTTATCTCATTGTGCTTTGCATTTCTCTAACGATCAGTCACATTGAGCATCTTTTCATATGTCTATTGGTCATCTGTATGTCCTCTATGGAGAACCTTCTATTCAGGTCCTTTGACAATTTTTAATTAGATAATTATTTTTTGGTGTTTAATTTTATAAGTTCTTTAGAAATTTTGGATATTAACCCCTTATCAGGTGTATCGGCATATATGTTCTCCCATTCAGTGGGTTGTCTTTTTATTTTGTTAATGACTTACTTTGCTGTGCAAAAACCTTTTAGTTTGATGTAGTCCCATTTGTTTCCCTTGCCTGAGGACATATATCATAAAAATATAAGCACCCCTATATTCATTGCAGTGTTATTTACAACAGTCAAGATATGGAAGCAGCCCAAGTGTCCATCAGTAGATAAGTGGATAAAACAGCTATGATATGTTTACACAATGGAATACTACTCAGTAGTAGAAAAGAAGAAAATGTTACCATTTTGGACAGCCTGGGTGGACCTGGAGAACATTAGGCTAAGTGAAATAAATCAAAGAAAGACACATACAATATGATTTCACTTGTATGTGGAACCTAATGAATAAACTGAACTAACAAGCAAAATAGAGACAGACCCATAGACAGAGAACAAGCTGAAGCTCTTCCTTGGGAGGGGGAGGTTAGAGGGTGGAGGGAATCAAGCAAAAAGGAAAAAGAACTCATGGATATGGACAACAGTGGGTGATGGTGTGAAGACAAGTGAAGGTGGAAAAAGGTAGAAGGGAGATAAATGGTAATGGAAAAAATACAATAAAAATAAATTTAAAGACAAAGCTGCATTATAGATTTGTCTCTTTATTGATGCTCTTTTCTTCTCTCAGTTGTCTTTCTGTACACTTCAAAACACAGTTCTTAACAGATTCTCAAAATAAGTAGCAACTTCTTGTTACTGTTTAAAAGTATACTTTTCATCCTCACCAACTAATTAGAAATACGTGAAGAGCACTTGAAAATTCATATACTGTGAAAATAATGTATATAATTTGATCAAACTCAGAAATCATAAATTCATAAGTACTGTTTATAAATTCTGTGAAAATAGGAAGTCTAATTGCAAAAGCAATATACTTAAAATTTATAATTTAATTGGGAAAAGTCATAAAGATCAATGAAAGCATAGTTTTATTATAACTTATGCAGGTGATTAATTTCAAAATAGTTTCATTATCGTTTTGAGCAATAGCAATTTATCATTTAGCCTATTTAAAAAAAATAAACATTAAAGTACAGGTGTTGATAATTTTACTCTATAGATGTTTGGAATTCAACATTAACTTAAGGCAAAATATGCTTATTTTTATTTTACTAAAGTGAAAATTTTGGAGTAATTACTTTGGGGACTTCTCTCTGTAATTAACATTGCAGATTACATTCATTAAACAACTAAAGTACACTTAAGAAAATAAAACTTCAGAAATAAAAACAAAGATAAAACATTCATAGAATTCTTGGAAGAATTTGTGTATGTACCAAATTTTCTGATCTTGATAGTTAAGAAAGCATTAGTACTTAGTGTACCTCAGTATAAGTGCTTGGGACTCTGATTCCAGATGGCTCACAGATACCAATCTAAACTTTTGTATTTTTTGCACTATGACTCAGTCAAGACACTTATTTTAGGTCCTCAGCATTTTCACCTGTAAACCAGGAATGAAGTTATCTATCTCATAGATTATCAGAAAGATTAATTTTTGAGAGATAGCTTTGAAGTGTTTCGTGGGCAGTAAAAAAGAAAATTGACTTTAGCAGTTGTTGTTCATGTTATTTCACCATTTCCATTTCTTAATAACTCAGAGGGATCTTTGCAAAGTTAATATGTTACAAAACTAGAATGGAAAGAATGAATATTTGGCAATCAAAAAATAATTTAGCAATTTATCTGATTGGATCATAAATTAATTGAGGTAAGAGATCACATACAATTCATATCCATATGTAAAAATCAGGCAATCTTCTATGAATTTAGTCTATAACCTATAACTGCTAATAAGGCTGACATAGAGAAAAATGCTGTGACCAAATACAATGGAATTAGCCAATAACAGAAAAGAATGAGAAGGATGCAGATACATTAAGAGCAAAGAGGAAATATGGAGGGGTCGAGAGAAGACTATAGGTGCATGTGAAGTAAATAAAAAACTGAGAATAATTTCTTTTCAATAACACAGGTTTCAAAGGTTATCACAGGTTTTTTGTGGTATGATGTTATAAATATGTAAATTTTTAATAGCAAATATAATTTTTGACTTTGTAGTCAAAGTATATAGTGTTGTTTAATATGTCACCAGTTAACTGAATGCTTGATGCCACCTGGAATTGGCTTAATGATTAAATCATGTCAATTGGCTAACCTTTGTGAGAGCTGCTTAATTCATCTCAAGGGAAATATCTTTTATAATATTCCTCTAGATACATGTACAGATGTAGTCTGAAGCAATTTATACTATTTTCTTTCTTCTTCTCATCTTTCTGTCTAAATCTTTTAGGAGATCATTGTGCTTCGATAAAAGTCTTAACCTTGAACTAAAAAAAATTATGAAAACAATGATAATAATAGAGAATTTTAATATTTATTGGGCTCCTATTATACCACTGACACTATGCTAAGCATGATTCATGCACTTTATGAATCAGGTATAATAATCTTTATTAATGAGAATATTTGATGAATTTATATCAGTATTATTTTGTACAAAATCTCTTGTGTATTTAGTTCTTGTCGTTTTCTCTGCCTAGAACATTTCTTCCTCCATTTTCAAAGGTCTGACTTTCTTACCACATTCAAATACCATCTGGAATTTCAATACCTCTCTTCACATCAGTAGGTATTGCCATTACCATTTCACCAAATATGATATTACTTAATTTTTCCAGTGGTTTTATTCCCAAGTAGACTGTAGTTTTACTGAAAGAAGGCTTGAAGTCTGTCTTGTTTACCACCATATTGCCAATGTGCAAGAGTGCCTGAGATATTGTTAGCATTCAATACATGACTTGAATGAAATGACTATCTATTCTGTGACTCATGAAAGTTTAAATATAAAATCAGATACATTAACTGGTTATATTTTGTTACCTTTGCAGGTCTACCTTCCATCTTTTTATGTGCTTCAGGAGGCTAGTTAAAATCAGTTCCCTTGCCTTTCAGTTCTGTTATGGTCCCTAAGATGGGGAACAGTTTCAAGAAATCAACGAGTTGGTGGAAAATAGTACTGGAATATTGATTTTTTTTGGCTACTCTCTGGCATGCTATAGGTTTCCAGGAATCTTGGTTCCGCTACTGAAGACCACAGTTCTCTTTTCCAGCAACCCTTTCCTGAAGCTCCAGCTCTCTTGGGCCTGTACTTATAAACACTCTCTCTCCTTTAGGTCCAAGCTGAGAGCTGATTTTAGTATCTTTTTTATCTTTTTAGCCTCTGCATACTTCTACACGCACACCTTGTTGTTCTTGTTTACCCTGCCCATACTTTTAAAATTAACGAAGCAGAGAGTGAGAGATGAGAATACATAGATGGAAAATTCATTACTGTGTAAGTAGGGGAAATTGATAGAAACTTGAATTCGTTTTGAAGATAGAGTGCACAAGACTTTCTGATTGATTAGATGTGGAGAAAGAGGTAAAGAGGCATATGAAGAGTGATTTAGGAAATTTTAATCTGAACAACAGAAGAAGCAGAGATGCTATCTATCATCATGGTGAAACTCGTGGTTGGTCAGGTAGTTGGCAGGAAGTCAAGAATTCTGGTTAGGACATACACATTTTTGGAAATCTATAAAATATATATGACCATGCAATTGATTTCTATATGTTGAATTTGAAATAGAAACTATAAAGTTAATAAATGGGATTTATGAGCATGCATATAGAAGAAGGGATGGCTATGGATGGAATTGTTTTCTCTAAGATTAGTGAAAATGTGGTTTATTCTCTCAATATGAACAAATCGATGACCAGAAAACCCTCTGTACAGAACACTTGACACTTTCATCTTAAACATTGTTTAAAAATATACAACTGACCGAGAAAGAAAGCTGTATAAGTCCCTGAGGACAAAATAAGACAAAACTAGAAATCCAGAGGGAAATGGCTCCTAGGCCAGCCCGGTGAGATTTAAATTCATGGCACAAAATAAGTGTAGAGTAAATAGTAGCTTGCTCACCACTGAGCTGAAATAATATGCTCATGAATGTCCTGAGTACTGTAAATAATAAATTAGAGAGCAGATGAAAATCAGTTATACAAAACACTAAGATCATTTACATTTTGAAAAATATGGAAAACAATGAAACAAGATAAGAGGATAGAAAGTCATAGGGTGAACTGGAGATCAGGGCAAAGGAAATCCTCTTTGAGAAAGTAATTGGCCTGATACTTGACTAAAGGGGGAAAAGCAAACATAAGTAGGCTTCAGGGAAGGAAATTCCAGTTAGAAGGAGCATCTATTCTAAATTTTCTGAGGTAGGTTTAGTCAGATAATGCCACCATAGGTCAGGGTAAAACTATGATATTATCTAAGTGTGATGGGTAGCAATTGGATATTAAAACAGGAGAGTTTTAAACAAGGCTTTGAACACTGTGGGTGTGCATTAGGGGCATGCCTGGGGATTCAAAGGGAAAACAGGGTGATAAGGGTGTTGGTTATTGGAGGGTCAACGCTGTATCTGATTGTGACTCGAACTAAGTGGCAGGTGGAGAGGATGAAAAAACATTTAAGCAGATATACTTAAATAACTATAGGCCCTACTGTACCAAGTACTATAAACATGGAAAGATTTATTATATTTCTAATAAATTTTCATAGAATTATATTTATATCTTCCATATCATTCATTTCACTGTATTACATTTTACCTATTTACTTGGATTCTTCCACCATTAAAATCTATTATTTTGATGCTTAGTATTCTTTGTATTAATAACAATTAGGCCAAAGCCTGAACTACAATAGGAGTTCCATAAATGTTTACAAGTGAATTATTCTAGTGTGAGGTGAAAAATTAGAAAGTAAAATAATCCCACATATAAATATTATTATAATTACTCAGTTCTGTGATTCAGTCTTTAAACTGTACAGAGCAAGTCTGGGGAGTTCAGAGACTGGTAAGGAGCAACAGTTGGTTGCTGAGGCCCATGGTAGCAAGCATTAGAAAGGGTTTATTTGTATGGAATTCAAATCCACCATAACGTATGGCAAGTCTCAGGGCATAATTTATGTTGAGACAAGGATTGTAGAACTGCTTTTAGGCTGAGTATCAAACCAAGATTTTTTGCTCTGCTGTTATTATTATTGATCCATGTAGATTACAGATATGTGTAAAGTTTAGTGTAATGTCGTATATTGAGTCATCAGTGGAAAAAATAATTTAAGTGTGAATGGTAAGAAACTGCTATATCTAATTCACAGCACATGTCTTTAGTACTGCATATTGGATAGAATGTTCTTTAAGAATCCTCTAACGATGCCAGCAATTAGGATTCTTTAATAGAACTGTCTAGGGTTTCTCTGTTAAGAATGATGTATAATGTTAGTTTCTGATAGGTGCTTTTGATCAAATTAGGAAAGTGTCATTTTATTCTAAGCTTGTTAAACCTTCTTTTATTAAATAGGGAATTGGTGGTGAATTGTTCTATACCTATTTTGTATAATCTATGAAGCTGATAATTTGTTTTTATCATTTAGATTTTTAAAATAATATATGATAACATTATTATATATCCAACTGTTGACTCAATTTTGCATTGCTGGGTTAAACTCTATTTACTCAAAATGTATTAATGCTTTGATATATTGCTATATTTGCTTTGCTAATATTTTATTTAAAGTCTTTGTATGTACATTCATAAATAACCTTTAATCATCGATAAGATTTTTATTTGTGTTTTTTGCACAAATATTGATAGTGAGATTAAGCTAGCTTCATAAAATAATTTGAAAGTATTCTCATTTTAATACAATGGAGCAATTTAATTAATACTGATATTATTAATTTTTTCAATAGAATTTGCTATAAAATTATTGCATAATGGTTTTGTAAGTAATAAAATAATGCTTCAATTTCTCTTATGTTTTTTAGGTGTGATCAAGAGTTTAATTCTTGAGTCATTTTTTTAATAACATTTTACAATTTAGTGTAGTACAGGTGTACATAGAAGTATTCTGTAATATTTTAATGTCCTCTCATTCATTTGGAGATTTTTTTTATATCTAGTGTTGTTTTTCTGTGTTTTATCTCTTTATCTCTTGGTAAAAAAATTTTAGATGTATGTCAAATATTCTCCAATTTTTTTAAACTCTTGCTCTAAATTTATGTGGTCTAGTATTATTTGCTCATTATCGAATTCTTAAGTTTATCTTTACTTATTTATTTCTCCTTTCCTGTATTTTATATTTTTCTTGCATCTTGACTTGTATTTCTGACTTATTTATTTCCATTCTTAATGTTTTCTGATATTAATTGTCTACCTTAAAATTCATTCCATTGCAAAACACTGCAAACTCCTATTATGATCTCTCTGGCTATTATTGTGGTTAAAAATCTATATGAATAAATTTTAACTCTCTTCTGCTTCAGTGATTGCTTCTGGAGCAATTAAACATTACTGCTGTGAATCACACAACATGGAAAAAATGTTTTTATTTAATTCACATGATTGGGCAAAAATTGTCAATGCACAATATTTCCTAATTATCTCTTCATGTATCTGCTAAGAGTGTTTTGCTATATGTTGTTTAATTTCCTCAGTCACTATGAGAGTTGCTACTTTCTTTTTTACCCTTTTTTGTTTTTATTTTTATTGAATTTATTGGGGTGACATTGGTTAATAAGTCACATAGGTTTCATGTGTACAATTCTGTAATATATCATCTGTATCTTGTGTGTTCACCACCCAAAGTCAAGTCTCCTTTCATCACCACTTAGCCTCACTTTACCCTATTCTACCTTACCCCACCCACCTTTCCTTTTGGTAATCACCATACTATTGTCTGGGTCTATGAGTTATATTTTCTTTGCTTAATTCCTTCACCTTTTTTTACCCAGCTGCCTAATCTCCTCCCTGCTCTGACAGCTATCGGTCTGTTCTCTGCATCTTTCTGTTTTGTTTGTTAGTTTATTTTGTTCATTAGATTCTGCATATAAGTGAAATCATATGGTACTTGTCTTTCCCTGACTGGCTTATTTCACTTAGTATAATACTCTCCTGGAGCATCCACGCTGTCAACAAAAGGTAAGATTTCCTTCTTTTTTATGGCTGAGTAGTACTTCATTGTGTAAACATGCCAGAGCTTTTTTATCCATTCATTCACTGACGGGCACTCGGGCTGCTTCCAAATCTTGGCTACTGTAAATAAACTGGCAATGAACATAGTGGTGCATATATATTTTCGAAGTAGTGTTTGGGTTTCCTTGGGTATATTTCAAGAAACAGAATCATCGGGTCATAAGGCAGATCCATTTTTAATTTTTTGAGGAACCTCCATACTGTTTTCTGTAGTGGCTGCAGCAGTCTGCATTCCTACAAACAGTGCCCGATGGTTCCCTTCTCTCCACATCATTACCAACACTTGTTGTTTATTGATTTATTGATGATGGCCATTCTGAGAGGTATGCCGTGATATCTCATTGTGGTTTTAATTTGCATTTCTCAGATAATTAGTGATGTTGAGCATATTTACATATATCTGTTGGGCATCTGTGTGTCATGCTTGAAGTTTTTTTCCCTTTTTTTCAAATTTGTTTATTTATTTATTTTAATTAAATTTTATTGATTATGCTATTCCAATTGTCCCAGTTTTTTCTTCACTGCCCCCCTCCACCTAGCACCCCCCAGTCCTTCAGGTAATCCCCACTCCATTGTTCATGTCCACGGGCAATGTGTAGTTTCCTTGGCTACTCCATTTCTTATACTGTATTTTACATCCCCATGGCTATTCTGTAGCTACCCATTTGTACTTAATCAAGTTTTTATTCAGGTCCTTTGCCCATTTTTTAATTGAATTTTTAATTGAGTTTTATTAGTTTTATATAATTTTTGGATATTAACTCCTTATCAGGTGTATCATTGGCAAATATATTCTCACATCCAGTGTGTTGTTCTTTCATTTGTTGATGGTTTCCTTTTTGCAAAAGCTTTTTAGTTTGTCTATACCATTTATTTGAGCTGTGTTGGTTTTGAATTTATATAGATAGTGATACAATTGACAGGATATAAAGATGGATTAAAAATCTCAGATTATAAAGGGTGATATATAGAAAAGACGAGTAAAACAAGCCAAAACAAACAATCTTCCCCACCACACCCCCTACCATCAGTAGTACCAACACAATCTGGAATGATTCTCAGTAGGCCAATTGTAGGAGTATAATGCTAGCTTCACACCCTATACTCTGTAAAGATAAAGGTAAGGGGAAAGGAAAAAAAGCAACGGAGTGGATATTATATGTTAGTGAGGTAGATTTTCAAAACAGAGCTCCACTTTTTGTTTTTGCTAATTTTTCACCTTTTTTTGGTAATTTATTATTTTTTCAAGTTATTTGCATATTTTTATTAGGTTTTTTAAGCTATGGATTTGTAAGCTGTTTTTTAATTTTCTATGTATCATTTCTCTGATTTATATGTACATTTCAAATATTTCCCAGTCTTCAGCTTACCTGTTTATTTTTTAATGGTGTTTGGGTTAGATTTTTCTGTTTTGTTTTATTTTGTTTTGTTTCTTTTGAAGAATTTCATTTTATTATCCTACGAATTATGAAATTTCAAAGGAACATGACTAATTATGATTTTCTCTCTTTTCCCCCACTATTAATATCATTTGGAGGGATCTTTCAAACTGAACATTTCTTTCCACGTTTACTTCTGAGAAATTGTTAAGTTTTCCTTTAGTAATGTGGACCTAAAAGGGGTTCGATGGAAACTAACCTCACAGAGTGATTTGATCTAAGTCCTAGTGGTTAGTCACACCCCAAGCAAGTAACTTTTTACTGAAAGGTTTCTGTTTGCCTTAGGCAAGTCCTGTCCAGTGCTTTTGGGAATCTAGGTAAACACATCTCTGAAATAAGCGTAAACACTTTCAAGAAGCACATTATTTGTTAACTGTCCTGTAATCTGATCCCCATCTTGCTTTCTCTCACCTTCATACAATGTCCCTTACTTTTCCTCCTTAATTTCAAATGCTGAAAGAAACTGCACAACTGTCATTCTCTGAAGCATTTGAGATCCTGCAATTGTCAACAGTTTTGCTCAAATAAATTCTTACAAAAATTCTTTTTAGGTCTGGACATTTCTCATGTTGACAGAAGTTTATACTTTTTTTTTTTTGGCTAATCTTTCTGAGGATATTATTGGTGACATGTTGAAACATCAAGTATTCTTTATTTCTTGTGTTTTCTTCTATAATTTCCATATTATTTCAGTATGTTCTGAATAAGTTCTGCTTTATAATTCTTTTATTGTTTTTAGTGATATAAAATATACAATATACGTATAATATACAATAAATATACGAAAAATATTTAACCCCTTAAAACTCTTCAGTTGTTTTGCTGTTCCATTTTTAGAACTTCCTTTCTTGTTTTTTTAGATATCATATTGTCTGGATCATACCTTATTAGATTAAAGATTTTTAGAGTTATCTTTTATTCTGTTTTCAGTAGCTATGCTGACATAAATGTTTTTTATAATTCATCTTGGTCTTCCTCTTCCAAGTGAGTGTCATTCCTCATGTTCTTACTGGACTGGGGCCTGTCCCTGCGTGGGTCTGCCTAGTGCCAGCTATGGTGTGTGGGTTCTTGACTTCAGGTAGGAAAAATTTCATAACGGGAATCCAGATGACTGTGAGAATACATTTATTAAAGCTGGGGACAATGAAACAAGGAAGAACAGAGGCAACAGGAAAGCCAAGACGGCCTACCTTGACCCATTGAGAAGCCAGACAAAAGGGGGCCTTAGGGATGGCTTCAGGAGATAAGCCTGGGACAAGCTGTCAGTGCCCCTTGCCTTAGGGTTTAGGAGATGCGTACCATACCCGTGAAGAAAGACGTGGGGGAAGAAGGAGGGAATGGCAGGAGCTGCTCCCCAGAGGGAGAGCATGCACACACACTGGGTCCTTTGTCTGGTCCTTTGTCTTGAGGCTTTTATCTCTGTCTTGCAGGCTGGAGCTTTAGGGGAGGTCTCAGGGGAGGGTTTCAGTAGAATATTCATCAATTCTCCAGGTGTAACCATTCACGGTCATGATCTCCACTGATCGGTCAGTGACAGGACAGGCGTTCTTTAGTCATTGCAGTTGGCTCTGGCTTCTCCCACCTGGTTTTGCTGTTTTTTGCTGTTGTTATTTTTCCTGTGCTTAGAGCTGAAACACAACTGAGGCCTAGAGGTTATCTTCAGGGAGGAAATGTTCTTATTTTCTCAGCTGTGGCCCTTCCAGGCCCCGGGGCTTTCCGACCCGATGACCATCTGTACCTGGCTGTGAAATGCTTGGCCAGTTTGTTCAGCTGTCTCAATTTTTCTGTTCCACTCACCAAGAATTTTTCTAGCTTCTTACTATCCTGTCTCAATGGGTTGAAATTCTTGATCATCTATTAATATTTTAGAAGAGAGACTAGGTAGTTTGTTTTCTTTATACTTGGGTAAATACTGTTCCTCCCTAACCTTTTGCTTGAATAAGAAATCTGATTGGAAGAATAATTACAAGTATACCCATATACAGGGTTTATTTTATGGTGAGCAGAAAGAAAGCAGGTTATGGAACTGGCTCTCAGACTGCAGGTACTGGAATTAGCAGGTAGCATACATTTTCTGTATGCAGTAGTTTTATGTTTTATATACCACAGACTTCTCAGCCTTGTAAGGATTTTTTTAAAAACCTGTATTACAATATTATAGTTTGTGTAGTTGTTACATGGACCTGAATTGTTACATGGTCCTGATGATGGAGCAAAATTCTCTTTCCTTTGGAGAGCTAGTTGTTTAATGATTATGCCATTAGAGCAAGGGGAGTTATTAGATTATATATCAATTACTGGGGCTTCCTGCTATGATAGCCTGAGGCATTCATACCTATTATAGGCTTGTACTTGACCAAATTTGAATGCTTATATTCCTGAGATGACCCTTACTTCCCCACACCAGAAAGTTCTGAAAACACTTTGGTAAGGTAATGTTTGATTAGGGTCATTTAATGTCATTATGCAGACCATAAATTTAGCCGAAATGTGAATTCTTGAGTTCCTTGTACTTGAATTATGAGAGCTAGGTAAGTGCTGTGCAATACAATTTCTGTAACAAATGGAACGCACTGAATCTGAACTGGCCCAAGGGCAACCACGAACCACTTGTGGCCAAGACACACTTGAAATGTGGCTAGTGTGACTGAATAACTGATATTTTAATTGTTTCTAACTTAGTTAATTTAAATTTAAATTCAGACAGCCAAGTTTAGCTAGTGACCACTTGGTTGGATGTACCCAGATCTAGAGACTTAATGTTAGTTTAGTATCTACAAATATTGTTAATATCTCTCTTACAGAGCTGTGTGATAACAGCAGATAAAATACTCAGTATACAGTAGGCACTCTGCAAATATTTGTAAAATTACCCAGGGTTGGTTTCTCAGGTTACGGGTTCTGGCACAAATAACACCCCTTTTTATTACCAAATCTTGAATTACAAAATCATAAGAA
>PVJD01018193.1:0-15244 GCA_004026545.1 Mormoops blainvillei | reverse complement strand
GGTTTTAATTTGCACTTTCCTGATGATTAGTGATGTTGAGCATCATTTCACATGTCTATAGGCCACCTGTATGTCCACCTTGGAGTAGTGCCTATTCAGGTCCTTTGCCCGTTATCTAATTGTGTTGTTTGTCTTCCTGGTGTTCAGTCGTATGAATTCTTTATATATTTTGGAGATTAACTCCTTGTTCAATGTACCTTTGGCATATATGTTCTCCCATACAGCTGGTTCCTTTTTCATTTTGATGATGGTTTCTTTAGCTGTGCAGAACCTTTTTAAATTGATGTAGTCCCATTTGTGTATTTTTTCCTTGCCCTAGGAGATATATTCACATAAATATTGCTTTGAGCAATGTCCCAGATTTTACTGCTTATGTTTTCTTCTAGGATTTTTCTGGGTTCAGGTCTAACATTTAAGTCTTTAATCCATTTTCACCTTATTCTTGTGTGTGGCATAAGAAGGTGGTCTGGTTTCATTCTTCTGCATATATCTGTCCAGTTTTCCCAATGCCATTTATTGAATAGACTATCTTTAGTCGATTTTATGTGCTTGCTTCCTCTGTCAAATATTAATTGATTATAAAGGCATGGGTTTATTTCTCAGGTCTCTACTCTGTTCCATTGATCTATGGGTCTGTTTTTATGCCAGCACTATGCTGTTTTGATTACTGGCCTTATAGTATAGTTGATGTTAGGTAGCATGATTCCTCCAACTTTGTTCTTCTTTATCAAGATAGTTGTTGTTATTCAGGGCCTTTAGTAGTTCCATATGAATTTTTGAAATAATTTATTTCAGTTCTGTGAAATACGTCATTGGTATCTTGATAGGAATTACATTGAATCTATAGATTGCTTTGGGTGGTATGAACATTTTAACGGTGTTAATTCTTCCTATCCTTGAACACAGTATGTGCTTCTACTTATTTGTATCTTCTTCAATTTCTTTCTTCGGTGTCTTGTAATTTTCCAAGGACAGGTCTTTTACATCCTTGGTAAGATTTATTCCTAGATATTTTATTCTTTTTGAAGCAATTGTGAATAGGATTTTTTCTTAATTTCCCTTTCTGATAATTCATTATTGGCATAAAGATGCAACTGATTTCTGTGTGTTAATTTTATACCCTGCTACCCTACTGAATTCATTTATCAGCTCTAGTAGTTTCTTGGTGGAATCTTTAGGGTTCTTTATGTACAATGTCATGTCATCTACAAATAAAGAAACTTTTACTTCTTTCTTTCCAATTTCGATGCCTTTTATTTCTTCTCCTTGTCTTATTGCTGTGGCTAGGATTTCCAGTACAGTGTTGAATAAGAGAGGTGAAAGTGGACATCCCTGCTTTGTTTCTGACCTTAAGGGGAACGCTTGCAGTTTTTGCCCATTGAGTATGATGCTGGCAGTGGGTTTGTCATATGTGGTCTTTATTATGTTTAGGCATGTTCCCTTTGTTACCACTTTGTTGAGATTTTTTATCATACATGGGTACTGGATTTTATCAAGTGCTTTTTCTGCATCTGTTGATAAGATCATGTAGTTTTATTCTTCATTTTGTTTATGTGGTGTATCACATTTATTGATTTGAGAATGTTGTACCAACCTTGCAACCCTGGAATAAATCTCACTTGATCATGGTGTATCATCCTTCGATGCATTGCTTTATTTGATTTGCTGATATTCTGTTGAGGATTTTAGCATCTATGTTCATCAGAGATATTTGTCTATAATTTTCTTTCTATTTTTATGGTGCCTTTGTCTCATTTTGGAATTAGGATAATGCTGACCTTGTAGAATGAACTTTGGGGTCTTCCCTCCTGAATTTTTTTGGAATAGTTTGAGAAGGAGAGGTGTTGGTTCCTCTCAGAATGTTTGGTAAAATTCACTTGTGAAGCCATATGGTCCAGAGCTGGTCCAGAGTTTGTTTGTTGGATTTTTAAAAAAATTACGGCTTCAGTTTCACTATGTGTAATCTATCTATTCAGATTCTCTGATTCTTCCTGATTTAGTTTGGAAGATTGTAAGTTTCTAGGACTTTATCCATTTCATCCAGGCTGTCCAATTTGTTGGCATGTAGTTATTCATAACATTTTCTTACAATCTTTGGCATTTCTTTGGTGTCAGTTGTTATTACCCCTTTTATTTCTGATTTTATTTATCCAGGTCCTCTCCCTTTTTTTCTTGATGAGTCTGGTTAAAGGTTTGTCATTCTTGTTTATCTTTTCAAATAACCATTTCTTGATTTATTGGTCTTTTGTATTGTTTTCTTTTTTTGACTCTATTTCATTTATTTCTGCTCTGGTCTTTATTATTTCCTTTCTTCTACTCACTTTGGACTTTATTTGTTCCTTTTCAAGTTCCTTTAAGTGTCAAGTTAGATTGTTTATTTGAGCTTTTTCTTGTTTCTTGAGATAGGCCTGTAATGTTATGTATTTCCTTCTCAGGATTGCTTTCCCAGTGTCTCACAGATTTTTTCGTTGTTCTGTTTTCATTTTCATTTTCATTTGTTTCAAGGTATCTTTTGATTTATTCCTTGTTCTCATTGTTGACCCATTCGTTGTTTAATAACATGTTATGGAGCTTCATTGTGTTTGTGTATTTTTCAATCTTTTTCTTATGATTGATTTCTAGTTTCATAGTATTATGATCAGAGAAGATACTAGATATTATTTCAATGTTCTTAAATTTACTGAGACCTGTTTTGTGTCCTAGCATGTGGTCTGTCCTAGAAAATGTTCTATGTGCACTTGAAAAGAATGTGTATCCTGCACTTCAGGATGAAATGCTCTGAATATATCAATTAAATCCATTTGATCTAGTGTGTCATTTAAGGCCACTATCTCCTTGTCAATTTTCTGCCTGGAAGGTCTATCTATTGAAGTCAGTGGGGTATTAAAATCCCCTACTATGGCTGTATTTTTGTCAATCTCCCCCTTTTTGTCCATTAAGATTTGCCTTACATATTTAGGTGCTCCTATGTTGGGTGCATAAAACTTTACTAGGTTTATATCCTCTTGTTGGATTGTATTCTTTATCATTTTGTAGGGTTCTTCTCTGTCTCTTTTATAGTCTTGGTTTTAAAGTCTATTTTGTCACATATAAGCATTGTTACAACAGCTTTTGTTTTTCCTTTCCATTTGCATGAAATAGCTTTCTCCATCCCTTTACTTTTTGCCTGCGTGTATCTTTCATTCTGAGGTGGGTCTCTTGGAGAGAGCATATATATGGTCATGTTTTCTTATCCATTCAGCTACCCTATGTGTTTTAATTGGAGGATTTGAACCATTTACATTTAAGGTGATTATTGATCAATATGTATCTATTCCAATTTTATTTTTTAAACTATTTTCTCTGTTTCTTTCTTTTCCTTTTTCTTCTTGTTAAAGCAAGTCCTTTAACATTTGTTGCAATACTGGTTTGGTGTTAACAAATCAGTATTGCTTTAGCTTTTCTTCATCTGGGATGCTTTTTATTTCATATCCTTCAATTTTAAATGATAACCTTGCTGGGTAAAGTAGCCTTGGTTGTAGGTCCTTGCTTTTCATCATCTTGAATATTTCATGACTATCCCAACTGGACTTAAATGTTTGTATTGAGAAACCAGATGACATTCTAATGGGAGCTCCCTTGTAGGTGAATAATTGCTTTTCCCTCCTGGCTTTTAAGATTCTCTCTTTGTCTTTAAGATTTGCCATTTTAAGTATGATGTGTCTTGGTGCCAGCTTCTTTGGGTCCATCTTGTTTGGGATTCTTTGTGCTTCCTGGACTTGTGTGTCTTTTTCCTTTACCAATTTGGTAAGTTTTTGGTCATTATTTCTTCAAATAGATTCTCGATCCTTTGCTCACTCTCTTCTCCTTAGTATCTCCATGATGTGGATATTGTTACACTTCATGTTGTCACAGAGGTTTTTAAAAATTCTCCTCATTTTTTAAATTCTTTTTTTTCTTTTGTTGCTTTGCCTGGGTGTGTTTTTCTATCTTGTTTCCCAAATCGCTGACTCAGTCCTCTGCTTCTGTAGCCTATTGTTTATTCCTTCCACTGCATCATTTATTTCAGATATTGCATTCTTTATTTCTGACTGGTCCTTTTTTATGGCTCCTGTGCCCTTTTTCATGCTGCCAAGCATCCTTATAATCGTTGCTCTAAATTCTATATCTGATAAATTGCTTGCATCCATTTCATTTCTTTCTTTTGAGGAATTCTCTTGTTCTTTCTTTTGGGGCTTGTTCCTTTGTCTTTCCATTTTGGCTGCTTTTTTGTGTTTGTTTCTATATAGTGGGTAGATCCACACAGACTCTGGTGCAGTCCTACGTCCAGACTGCCTCTGATGGGCCCTGTGCAACCTGTTTGCACCTGTCAGTGATCCATAGCTATGACACCCTCTGTTGGACCTGGGTGTGTACAGCAAGAGCCAAGCTGTGCACCAATGCTGGCTTTTACCAGCACCAGCCCGGGGCAGGGTCAGCTAACGTCTCAAAGCTCCCAGATATCCACTTTCATCTTATAGGCTTTCTGTTAGGCTTAATCAATGAAAGTGCTTCCAGCTGTACTCCTCAGCAGCTCAGCTTAAGCTCCACAGGGTTGGGCAAGAGATTTTCTTGCTGGTGGGGCTATTGCTTTCCCCCAGGCTGATGCCACATAGAGGTGATTGCTCTGCCCAAGAAAAATGGCTTCTGCAGTATGGGGTATGACTCAGCACCAGGATCTCGGTGGCTGGCCCTTCATCTCTCTCCACAGAGCCACCAATTCCAGAATCTCCTCATGTGGCTTTAGTCTGCTATACCCTCCCTCTACCAGGTCCTTGGGTCAGTGGCTGCAAACAAAATTCTGTGTTTGGCCCTTTAAGAGGCTCTCTGCATCAGTCGATGGCTCTAGCTGTTTCTACCTGGCAGACAGAAACCCCGTTGCTTTTCACAGCCAGATATTTTTTGGCTCATTTTTCCCAGTTCTGGTGCTCTAGGTTATGGAGCTCATCTTGAGGTTTAGACTCCATACTCCTCAGGGGGAATCCCCAACCACTGAAATATCCTCCTAGTACTTCAGCTACTGCTTGTTGGAGCACAGCCACCCATCTTTTGCTTCCACACTTCTGGCCTGTCTTGATGTGGTGATATGGTTTCTTCCATAAGTCCTTGGTTGTAAGACTTCTCTCCAGCTAGTGTTCAGTTGGTTATTCAGGATGATTTTTCTATACTTTAGTTGTAATTCTAGTTTTGTCCTGGGAGGAGGTTAGTGTAGCTTCAATGTATTCTGCCACCATCTTGGATCAACTTATTAAAAAATTATAACTGTAAATTTAACAATACCAATTCTAGCAATGTATCTGAAGTAAATAACCCCAGGCATGGAAAACAGCTCTAAGCAAGAACATATTCATCTATGCATTATTCATAACAGAAAAAAATAAAAAAGAAGGCAAATGAGGTCCCTAAAAAATGCCAAATGTCTAATAAAAATAGTTTTATAAATTATAGTACATTTATTTTGATATATTCTAAAGCTGGTAAAAATAATAGTTATGAAAACTAGGGAGAAACATGGAAGAAATCTTATGGTACATTAGATTTTAACCATGAAATGAAAATTTATCTACACTCTATGATTGTAACTCTTTAAAAATATCCTAAAAAATGTACCAGTAGAAAATACATTAGAATAGTAATGATGGGGCCTGTTGGGGTGATGAGGGTGTGGGTAATTTTGTTTCTTTTCTCTACTTTCTGTATTTTTATAATGCGATTATGTATCTTTAAAAAGAACATGCATTAAATTTTCAAATAGGAGTTTTGCTAGTTGGGGATTGTTTTCAATATTTTTCCTTCATCTTCTCCGATCCCACTATATCTCTGAAGGCTAGATAACTAGAAAGCATAAACCTGAAAGTAAAATTTTGGGGAAAATTTTAGGTAAATTACAGATGGAAAATGCTTGTGATGAAATATGATGCAAAAAATCTGGATACAAAATGTTTTATTTGTTATAATTCTGTTGTTTAAAATATTTTTTATTAAAAATAAGGCTTGAGCTT
The DNA here is from genome assembly GCA_004026545.1 of Mormoops blainvillei. Lineage (NCBI taxonomy): Eukaryota > Metazoa > Chordata > Mammalia > Chiroptera > Mormoopidae > Mormoops > Mormoops blainvillei. The sequence goes on along the minus strand of PVJD01018193.1, from coordinate 9,224 downwards.
CATACATGTGACACCAAAAGCACAAGTAACAAAAATAGGTAAGTTGGACTTCATGAAAATGAAAAACTTGTGTTCTCCAAAGGACACCACCAAGAAAGTGAAAGAACAACCCACACAATGAGGGAAAATATTTGCAATTCAGATATCTGATAAGTGACTTGTTTCCAGAATATATAAGGAACTCTTATACATCAACAGTGAAAAGACAAATAACCCAATTTTTAAAATGGTCAGAAGAGTTGAATAGATTTTTCTCCCCCACCCCCCAAAAAAGACATGTAAATGGCCAACAAACACAAGAAAAGGTGCTCAACATCATTAGCCATTAGGGAAATGCAAACACAAACCACAGTGAGATGCCACCTCGTCGCTGCCAGGCTGGCTATAACCAAAGACAGGCCCTAGCGTTGGCGGGGGTGAGGAGCGCTCTGAACCCCCGTTCACTGCAGTGGACGTGTAAAATGATGGACCTACTTTGGAAAGCAGTTTGGGAGAACCTCAAAAAGCTAAACATAGAGTTATCATGTGAGTTAACGATTCCACTCCCAGGAGAAATGAAAGCACCAAAAATACATGAATATTCAAAGCAGGATTATATGTAACAACCAACAAGTTGAAAGGAATGGATAAACAAAAAGTGGCATATACATACTATGAAATATTATTAAATAAGATGAAGTTCTGACACACGCTACAACATGGATAAAGTTTGAAAACATTATGTTAAGTGAAAGAAGCCTGTCACAAAAGACCACATATTGTGTGATTTCATTTACTGTGTATTGTGTCCAAAATCGGGAAATCTATAGGGACAGAAAGTAGATTAGTAGTTGCCTGAGCTGTGAGGTAGGAAAGTGCGGTAACAGATGTGAGCCTTCTTTGTGGAGTAACGGTAGTGTGACTGAGCAACTCTGTGCAGGTACTAGAAGATGCTGAATCCATATGCTTCAAAGGGGTGAATGGTATACTATGTGAATTATATTTCAATAAAGCAGGTAACAAGAAAGACTCCTCTATTTTGACCCAAGGGTAAGAGAAAGGAGCTTGAAGGAAACAACAATAAATTAATAATGATTACCTCTCAATACTAGAATGATGAGAGATTTTCATTTTCTTCCTATTTTTTGGTGTTAACCAGTATTCATAATAGACATTGTCTAATAAAGTATATTAATAATTACTGTGATATAGCATATGAGGGCCAGTGAGACAGAGCTGCTAAGCACTTGAGAGCTCTGTTGCTGACAGATCTGCATCAGCATCCTCGCTCCAGGATGCTATTGACTTGTGTGACCCCAGGTAACTCAGGACCTGAGTTCTCTGAGCTTTAGTTTCTTCTTCCGCACAAAGGACCTCATGATGACTTCACCATGTTGTATCGTTTTGAGTATTAATGTAGAAAGTTTTTAAGTGCAGAGTACAATGGATAGTGCATGGCAAGCTCAATAGCTCCGAGTCAGTGATGGGAGCCATGATAATAATGGTATTAGTACTCATGGAAGTAGCAATAAGGAATCCTTAATGCCAAAAAAAAAGTTGAGAACCACCATTCTTGGTTGGAAGGCCCTCTCTCTTCAGGTTAGACAGTTGTTATAGGTGAGGAGGGCAAGACGGCACCTCCCCCGCTCACAGGGCTTTTGCAGAACATGTTGAGAGAAGCTGTTTTTGTTTGCTTTTGTTTGTGTTTTGTTTGTTTGTGTTTTGTTTTTAGTTTCTGGGTATTTTGAATTCCTAATACTGGTTATTTTTTCTCTGAGTTTTGTAGCAACCAGAGTGAGGCCAGGCAATGGTAGAGTTTTTTTTCCAGTTTTGCTACCATGTACGATCAGTTGTGCCTTTTCTTTCTTCTTTTTAAAATTGACATCCAAATAAATGATTGGGTTTTGATTTTTTTCAACTAAATGAAATTATGTTGGGTTAAAACATTACATTTTGAGAGATGAGGAGTGATGAACCTTAATGGAATATGAGGTTTACCCATCACTATTAGATCTGTCCCAACAAGAGAATCATACATTCTACAAACAATGTTACTGAGCTTTTGCACAAGGGAGAAATTAGGCTGGGTTTTTGATCTTTTACATTTAGATTTGCTGTCAAAATCATTCTGAAGATTAGGATTAGTTCTTTTATCAGTTTGTGTTTTGTGTCTGTAAATCTCATAGTATTGTCTATTGTCACAACTGCAAAAGGTAGCAATTTTTTAAACATTTTTTATTGTTATTCTATTAGTTATCCCAATTTCCCCCCCTTTCTCTCCTCTGCCCATCTCACCCCCTGCTTCCACAGTCAATTCCCACACTGTAGTCCATGTCCATGGGTCATTCATACATATTCTTTCACTAGTTCCTTCCCCTTCTTTTCACCATTATCCTCCTCCAGTCCCCTCTATCACTGTCAGTCTGTTCCATGTTTCCATGCCTGAGGTTCTATTTTGTTCATTAGAATCTTCTTATAGGTGAGATCATTTGGTATTTGTCTTTCACCGATGGGCTTATTTTACTTAGCATAATATTCTCTGGTTCTGTCCATGCTGTAGCAAAAGGTAGGAGCGCCTACTTTCTTTCTGCTGCATAGTATTCCATAGTATAAATGTACCACAGTTTTTTGATCCACTCATTTACTGTTGGACACTTAGGCTGTTTCCAGCACTTGGCTATTGTAAATAACGCTGTTATGAACATTAGGGTGCATAGGTTCTTTTGAATTGGTGAATATGGATTGTTAGGGTATATTCCCAGCAGTAGAATCACTGGGTCAAAAGGCAATTCCATTTCTAATTTCTTAATGAAATCCCACACTGTTTTCCACAGTGGCGGCACCATCCTGCATTCCCACCAACAGTGCACTAAGGTTCACTTTTCTCCACATCCTTGGCAGCACTTGTTTGTTGATTTGTTAATGATGACCATTCTGACAGGTGTGAGGTGACATCTCATTGTGGTTTTAATTTGCATCTCTCTGATGGTTAGTGACATTGAGCATCTTTTCATAAGTCTATGGGTTATATGTATGTCCTCCTTGGAGAAGTGTATATTCAGGCCCTTTGTCCACTTTTAAAATTAGATTGTTTGTCTTCCTGGTGTTGAGTCCTATGAGTTCTTTATATATTTTGAAGATCAAACCCTTGTCCGATGTATCATTGGCAAATATGTTCTTCCATACAGTCACTTCCCTTTTCATTTTGATGATGGTTTCTTTAGCCGTGCAGAAGCTTTTTAATTTGATGTAGTCCCATTTGTTTATTTTTTCCTTTATTTCCCTTGCCCAAGGACTTATGTCAGAAAAAATATTACCACATGGGATAGCTGAAATTTTCCTGCCTATGTTTTCCACTAGGACTTTTATGGTGTTATAACTTATATTTAAGTCTTATATCCACTTTGAGTTTATTCTGATATATGGTGTAAGTTGGTGATATAGTTTCATTTTTTTTGCATGTACCATTCCAGTTCCCACCATTTATTGAAGAGGTTATTTTTACTCCATTGTATGCTCATGCTCCTTTTGTCAAATATTAATTGACCATAGAGACTTGGGTTTGTTTCTGGGCTCCCTGTTCTGTTCCATTGATCTATGTACCTGTTCTTATGCCAGCACCAGACTGTTTTGATTACAGTGTCTTTATAATATACTATGATATCAGGTATTGTGATTCCCTCCTACTTTGTTCTTCTTTCTCAAAATTGCTGAGGCTATTCAGGGTCTTTTTTGGTTCCATATACATTTTTGAAACATTTATTCTAGATCTGTGAAATATGCCATTGGTTTTTTAATAGGAATTGCATTGAATCTATAGATTGCTTTAGTAGAATGGACATTTTAATGCTGTTAATCCTTCCAATCCATGAACATAGTATATATGTCCATTTATTTGTATCTTCTTTAATTTCTTTCTTCAGTATTCTATAGTTTTCTGAGTACGAGTCTTTTATTTCCTTGGTTACATTTCTTCCGAGGTACTTTATTTTTCTTGTTGCTTTAGGAAATGGAATTTTTTTCTTAGTTTCTCTTTCTGGTTGTTCATTGTTGGTGTACAAAAATGCTATTGATTTCTGAATATTGACTTTGTATCCCGCTACTTTGCCTAATTCACTTATTAGGTTGAGTAGTTTTTTGGTGGTGGCTATCACGTTTTCTATGTACACTATATGTCATCTGTAAATAATGACAGTTTTACTTCCACCTTTCCCATTTGGATACCTTTTATATCTTTTTCTTGCCTTGATCACTGCATCTGGAAGTTTCAGTACTATGTTGAATAACAGTGTTGAATGTGGACCCCCTTGTTTTATTCCTGATCTTAGGGGAAAGCTCTTAGTTTTTTCCCTTTGAGTGTAATGTTGGCTGTAAGTTTCTCGTATATGTTTTTATTATGTTGAGGTATGCTCTCTCTATTCCCACTTTCCTGAGTGTTTTTTTTCAATCATAAATGGGTGCTGGATTTTATCAAGTGCTCCTTCTGCATCTATTGATATGATCATGTGATTTTTGTCCTTCATTTTGTTTATGTGGCATATTATGTTTATTGATTTGTGAATATTGTACCATCCTTGCATCCTTGGGATGAATCCCACTTGATCATGGTATATGATCTGTTTAATGTATTGCTGGATGTGGTTAGCCAATATTTTGTTGAGGATTTTACTGTCTATGTTCATCAGAGATATTGATCTGTAGTTTTCTTTCTTTGCTGTGTTTTTACTTGGTTTTGGAACTGGGATGATATAGGACTTGTAAAAAGGGTTTCAGAGTCTTACCTCTTCTTGAGTTGTTTGGAATAGTTTGGGAAGGATAGGGTTTAGTTCTTCCTTAAATATTTGATAAAATTCACCTGTGAAGCCATCTGGTCCAGGATTTTGTATGCTGGGAGTTTTTTGATTACTTCAGCCTCGCTTGTTGTTATCGATCTATACAGGCTTTCTGCTTCTTCTTGATTCAACTTTGGAAGATGGGATGTTTTTAGAAATTTGTCCATTTTGCCCAGGTTGTCCAATTTCTTAGCATATAGTTGTTCATAATAATTTCTTACTGTCCTTTGTATTTCTGTGGTACCAGCTGTAACTTCTTCTCTTTCATTTCTGATTTGATTTATTTGGGTCCTCTCTCTTTTTTTCTTGTTGAGTCTGGTTAAAGGCTTGTCAATTTTGTTTATCTTTTCAAAGAACCAGCTCCTGGATTTATTGTTGCTGTTGTTGTTTTTTTAATTGTTCTTTTAGTCTCTATGTTATTTAATTCTGCTCTGATCTTGATTATTTCCTTCCTTCTACTCACTCTGGGCCTTGTTTGTTGTTGCTCCTCTAGTTCTTGTAGATGTAGGGTTAGGTTGTTTATTTGAGATTTTTCTATCTTTTTCAGATAGACCAGTATTGCTATGAATGTCCCCCTCAGTACTGCCTTCGCTGTGTCTTATAGGTTTGGGGCTGTTGTGTGTTCATTTTCATTTGTTTCCAGATACTTTTTGATTTCTTCCTTGATCTCATTGTTGACCCATTCATTAATTAATAACATGTTATTCAGTGTCCATGTGTTCGAACATTTTTGAGCTTTTTCCTTGAGGTTGGTTTCTAGTTTCAATCCATTGTGATCTGAGCACATACTGATATGATTTCAATTTCCTTGAATTTGTTGTGGCTTTTGTGTCCTATCATGTAGTCTATCTTTGAAAATGTTCCATGTGCATTTGAAAAGAATGTATATTCTTTGACTTCTTTGATGTGATAGTTTCTGCATATATCCATTTGATCTAGAGTTTAATTCAGTGCCACAACATCCTTGTTGATTCTTTGTTTGGAGGATCTGTCTGTTGTTGACAGTGGGGTGTTAAAATCCCCTATGGTGACTGTGTTGTTGTCAATATCTTTCTTGAAATCCTCCAAGACTTTCTTTATACATTACTTGCTCCAGTATTGAGTGCATACATGTTTACAAGGGTTATACCCTCCTATTGAACTACTCCCTTAAGTATTATGTAATGACCTTCTTTGTCCCTTTTTATTGCCTTTGTTCTGAATTCTATTTTGTCTCAAGTAAGTATTGCTATCCTAGCTTTCTTTTTATGTCATTTGCTTGGAATTTTTTCCCCATCCCTTCTCTCTCTCTCTCTCTCTCTCTTTTTCTTTCTTTCTTTCTTTCTTTCTGGCCTTTTATTTTATTTTTTTGTATATTTTATTGATTATGCTATTACAGTTGTCCCATTTCCCCCCCTTTATTCCCTCCACTCTGCACCCCACCCCATCACCCCCACACCTCTTAGTTCATGTTTATGAGTTCTACATATCAGTTCTTTGGCTTCTCAATTTCCTATACTGTTCTTAGTCTTTAATGTGAAGGCTATTTTTTGTTTTTTGGCAACATTATCCCACCACCACTTTCCCCAGCACCCCCGCATCCCCACTTCCCACCTTCAATCTTTCCCCTATTTGGCTTTGTTGATGGGTCTCTATGCATGTTCCTTGATAACCTTTCCCTTCCTTTTCCCCTGTTATCGCATCCCTCCTCCGCCCTGGTTACCTTCAGTTTGTTTTTTATTTCAATGTTGCTGGTTATATTTTGTTGGCTTGTTTATTTTGTTGAGTAGGTTCTACTTATAGGTGACATCATATGGTATCTGTTTTTCACTGCCTGGCTTATTTCACTTAGCACTATGTTCTCCAGTTCCATCCATGTTATTGGGAAGGGTAGTAACTCTTTCTTTCTCTCTGCTGCCTCGTATTCCATTGTATAAATGTACCATGGTTTCTTGACCCACTCATTTACTGTTGGGCACTTAGATTGCTTCCAGCACTTAGCTATTGTAAATCATGCTGCTATGAACATTGGGGTGCGTTGGTTCTTTTGAATTGGTGTTTCAGGGTTCTTAGGGTATAATCCCAGCAGTGGAATTGCCGGGTCAAGAGGCAGCTCCATTTTTAGTTTTTTGAGGGAATTCCAAACTGTGTTCAGCAATGGCTGCACAAGTCTGCATTCCCACCCACAGTGCACTAGGGTTCTCTTTTCTCCACATCCTCGCCAGCACTTGTTGTTTGTTGATTTGTTTATGATGGTCATACTATCTGGTATGAAGTGGTATCTCATTATAGTTTTAACTTGCATCTCTCTGAGGTGCTATGCATCCTTTCACATGTCTCTGGGCCCTCTGTATGCCCTCTTTGGAGAAGTGTCTGTTCAGATCCTTTGCCTATTTTTTAAATTGGATTGTTTGTCTTCCTGGAGTGGAGTTGTGTGAGTTCTTTTCATATTTTGCAGATCAAACCCTTGTGCATGGTATCGTTGGCAAATATATTTTCACATATGGATGGTTCCCTTTACATTTTGCTGATGTTTTCTTTAGCTACACAGAAGCTTCTTATTTTGATGAAGTCCTATTTGTTTATTCTTTTCTTTATGTCCCTTGCCCTAGGAGACATATCAGTAAAAGTATTGCTGCATGTAATATCTGAGATTTTCCTGCCTATGTTCTCCTCTAGGACTTTTATGATGTTGCGCCTTATATTTAAGTCTTTTATCCATCTTGAGTTTATTTTTGTGTGTGGTGTAAGTTGGTGGTCAAATTTCATTTTTTTGCATGTAGCTGTCCAGATCTCCAAACACCATTTGTTGAGGAGGCTGTTTTTACTCCATTGTATGCTTATGCTCCTTTCGTCAAATATTATTGACCCTAGAGACATGGGTTTATTTCTGGGCTCTTTCTTCTGTTCCATTGATCTATATGTATGTTTTTTATGCAAGTATCAGACTCTTTTGATTACAGTGGCTTACAATATAGTTTTATGGCAGGTATTGTGATCCCTCCTATTTTGTTCTTCTTTCTCAAAATTGCTGCAGCTATTCGGGGTCATTTATGATTCCACATAAATTTTTGAAATGTTTGTTCTATATCTGTAAAATATGCCATTGGCATTTTAGTAGGGGTCCATCTCTTCACTTTAAATCTGTGTACATCTTTTGTTTTGAGGTGGGTCTCTTGTAGACAGCATATATATGGGTTGTGTTTTCCTATCATTTCAGCTACCTTATGTCTTTTGAAAAGAACATTTAATCCATTTATGTTTAAAGTTATTATTGATAGGTACTTATCATTGCCATTTTTTTCCATGCCTATGTTCCTTTCTCTATTTCCCTCTTGCTCTCTCCTCCTTTTTATAGCAGTCCATTTAGTATCTCTTGAAGAGCTGGCTTGGTGGAGATACACTCTTTTAGCTTTCTTTTGTCTGGGAAGCTCTTTATTTTGCCTTCCATTTTAAATGAGAGCTTCGCTGGATTGAGTAGTCTTGGTTGTAGGCCCTTGGTTTTCGTTAGCTGGAATATTTCATGCCAATCCCTTCTGGCTTGTAGTGTTTCTATTGGCAAATCAGCTGACAGTCTTATTGGAGCTGTCTTGTAGGTTACTAGCTATTTCTCCATTTCTGCCTTTAATATTCCCTTTTTGTCTTTAAAATGTGCCATTTTAATTATGATATGTCTTAGAGTAGGCCTCTTTGTGTTCATCTTGATTGGGACCCTCTGTGCTTCCTGAACTTATGTGACTTTTCCCCTCACCAAGTTAGGGAAGCTTTCTGTCATTATTTTTTCAAACAGGTTTTCTATCCCTTACTCCTTTTCTTCTCTTTCTGATATTGCTATGATGTGGATGTTGTTATGTTTCACGTTGCTGAAGCTCCCTTAAACCAGCCTCATTCTTTGAGTCTTTTTTTCTTTTGTTGCTCTGCCTGGGTATTTCTTTCTACCTTGTCTTCCAACTCACTGATTCAGTGCTCTTCTTCATCTGGCTTGTTTTTACTTCCTTCCAGTGTATTTTTCATTTCAGATATTGTATTCTTCATTTCTTTCTGGTTCTTATTCATAGTTTCTATGTCCTTTTTCATGCTGCTGTAGGTCCCTTTAATTTCCTTGTAGCTCCCATAAAGTTCCTTGTAGTTCTGAGCTCCTTGAGCATCCTTATAACCATTATTTTGAATTCTATATCTGATAGATTACTTGTCTCAATTTCATTTGACTGTTTTTCTGGGGATTCCTCCTTTCCTTTTGATTGGGGGTTATTTCTTTGTCTGCCCATTTTTTGGTGTCTCTTTTTGTTTGTTTTTGCATCTCAGATTGCTCTGCTTTGCCTGCCTGTCTTCATGGGGTGGATTTCTGTTTAAGAGTGCTATAGGACTCAGTGGTGCAGCCTCTTCGATCTCCTGATCTGGTGCTCTAGGGTTGCCCTTTCTTCAGTTTTTCTC
>PVJD01018192.1:0-15265 GCA_004026545.1 Mormoops blainvillei | reverse complement strand
GTGGAACCAAACAAATTACGTGTAGCAAATCTAGTCTGGGCCTTCCACAGAACCCGGCAGCCACTCTGTTATTCGGTCTCTCACTGCCGGGGCTGCTCGCTGTTGCGGAGCATCGCGAAAGTGGGGGCTGGGCACGGGATTGCTCCCATACCGTCCGTTGCCTTCCGGTGCCTCGGGATTTTATTATTTCATTTGAACTTTTGATTCCTGTGGAAACTATTGGTATAACAAGTAAAGTGAAGATCTAAATTAACTTCCGTTACAGATGGGTAGCCAGTTGTCCCCAAAACAAAAATGGATCAATCCTGTTTTTAAAATGTCATCTTGATCATAGAGTAGCTTCCTGTATATATTGAGTGGCTATAATTTCTAAATTATCTATATACCCATATACTCGTACCATAGTTTTAATTATTTGACTGTATAACAGCTTTAAAATACATGTAAATATCCGACTGGTTTATCACTGCCCTTCACATTTCTTTTTCAAACTTTTCCTGGATAATAGTGCTTGTGTATCTTCCCATATCAACTTACTCGTAGAATTAACTTTACTACTGTAGGTCCACGAAAAATGCTGTTGGCATTTTCATTATGATTGTGTTGATGTCTAGATTAATTTAGGGAGAACAGACATCCTCATAATGTAGAATTTTTTTAGCTAAGAATGTGGTATAAGGTCACATTTATATCCTTCAGTAGTATTAAAAAAGTTTCCTTCACGTAGATTTTGCACATTTTAAAAAAAGTTTGTTTCTAGGTTGCTTTTGCAAATGGATATTGTATTTTAGTACTGGTTATTGCTTACATATTTGAAGGACATTGATAATAGAATAATAATATTGTATTAGGCTTGCTTACTCAATTATTTCAGTCATTTTTAATGAGCTTTTCAATTGATTCTTGCGAGTTTTCCAGGTAAATGGCCGAAGAATCTCCAAACAGTGAAAGGGCATCTCCTCCTTTCCCATTTGATGCCTCCTCCCATCGCACTGGCTGGGACTTCAAAAGCATAGCAACAGGATGGCAGTGTTTCTAGTATCTCCGCCCTGGTTCTGGGTTAAAACACATGTCTAACTTATTACAAGTTTGTTTTTTTTTTAATCAAAATAGATAATGAATTTTATTAATGTTTTTAGAATATGGAGATAAAGAGAGGATCCTAGAAGCTTTCAGAAACTGAAAGGATCACACAATGAGCACCAAGAACCAGAATGGTGCTGGACTTTTTAACGTTAACCCACAATATCGCATGCCAGTGGAGAACTGCCTTCAGCATTCTGGGGGAAGATGATTTCTAACCAAGATTTATGCATCCAGCCAAACTGTCAATCAATCATCCAAAAACTGAACTCCCATATGCAGTTTCCAAGGAAGCTACTGGCATGCATATTACAACAAATGAAGGTTGTTAAACCAAGAAGGAAGATGGCTTAGGATCTGAGAAACAAGGAGCCAATGCAGGAGAGCAAGGGAGGGAATTCTCAGGTTAATGATGAAGACAAATTTCAAGACTTCTCTGCAGATAGCAGATAGGGCAGGAAGACAGAGGGCTTCAGAGGAAAATATAATTGATAGGTTCCCAGATGGGCTTGAATATATTACTAGAACTTTAGACATGTTTGTGGGAAGAAGGAATGATGTTATGTTGAAAACAAATTAAATGAAAAACCGAGGAAATCACTAACTTCAGGAAAAACAAAAAAAACTGTAGAAGACAGCAATTATAACCATAATATAGTCTTCGTTTATCTGTGTATAATGTATATGAAGTTATAATAATGTAAAAACTGAGTATTGCTCAGCAACTGTGATAGAACTATATTGAAAGGAAAAGTGTAGTTTGTGCGTGGCATCTGGTGGGGCATCCAAATCTCCTACAGGAGGAAGCCAATAAATAGTACCTAAAATAAAGGTAAAGAATAATAGTTAGAAACATGGAAGTAAATGTCAGAAGGAATAGCTAAAAGAGTTGAAAGTAGTTGCCTCTGAGGAGGGGGCTGGGTGGTAAGAGGAGAGACAGGTCTGCTGCTTTTCATTACCAGCTTCCTGGTACCATTTGACTTTCAAATTTTTCTGCATAAATATTTTAATAAAAATAGAAATTTAGTTTCAAAATGTTTATGTGTGTATTACCTAAAGACACCTTTTGCACTCCTCTGCTCTTAAGGAAATTCAGACGCACTAAGATGTTAGTCCCAGTTCTGCAAATTACTAGCTAATGTGACCCTAGGCAAGTTTTTAGTGTCTCTGAGCCTCCATTTTTTTTTCTTCATCTAGAAAGTTGAGATAATACAAGTACCTATATCACAGAATTACTGAGAAGATAAAATGAGATAATAATACAGGGTCTGCACATAGAAGCATCCAATAAAAGGTGACTACTATCATGATTATTGTTTCAATTTCACTTCTTTCAATCCCTAAGTGATTAACCATGGGAAACTCAGTTAACTTCTTTGAGCCTCATCTTTAAAGCTGGAATAAAATACTTTCAGCCTCTGAGCAGATAAATGGCATAACGACTATAAAAGCACCTGACGCTTACCCCTTTAAAACCTGAGATCTCTCCTTTTTAAAATGGGAAATTTTTTTTAGGTTTTTGTGAGAATGAAATGAAACGACATAGCTAAAGTCTCTAGCAGAGCACCAAGGAAACATTCATTTACTTAAAAAAGCTAGCTATGCTTAAGACCAACAACTTTCTTAAATCATTAAAGTAAGTACCCCTTAAACTTTTACTGTGCTATATGTCAATTATAGCTCAATAAAACTAAAAGAAAAAATAATAAAAGTAGACATGCTGATTATATAAAATTTGGAAAATTTAGAAAAGTTAAAAGAAAATCCTGTAACTGCAATGTTTCCTGATGATATCAATTATATATATGTTATATCAGTCACTATAGGGCAGATCATGCTGCAGGGAAAACCATACAAAAATCTCAGTGATTTAACAGTACAAAAGTTTATTTCTGCTCAGACACAGATCATAAGAGTCCGGGTGACTGACAACCAGGGGTGCTCGTGCTGTTCCCCGTGCGGTGGCTCTTGCGATCTTCTGGGCCCTCCATGTCAGCCACACTCCTAAGGCTGCTGAGGCAAGGGAAGAGTGGGCTGGGGAGGAGAGTGCCAGAAATTAAACACTGCCGCTCTGAAGTGCCGTGGTTACTTTCCTCTCATTTCATTGGCCAAAGCAATTCACATGACCACGCGGGATCTCAAAGGGTGAGGGAGTGAAATTCTCCCAAGTGCCTGGAAGTGAAGGGGAACTGGACATGGGCGAACAGCAGTTATGTCTACTGCACACATTGCAAAATCGAGGTCTCATTGTGTATAGGTTCTGTCTGCTGCTTTTGTCTCTTACCATGGTACCATGAAATATTGTTTGAAAACATGGTAAACGTGAAGATTTAACGAGAGACTGTAAGTGCCATGGTGACACAATTTCCCTCTTCCTTTTTCTCTTATTCTTCTAATTTAGGGAACTGTGTGGAGGTCTAGGCCACAGGCTTTTGCACACCATGGCACCCAGATGCCTCTCCCACCCCCTCCCGGCTGACACAGGACAGGCAGGTCCTGTCGTTCCCTCTCGGGAGAGCTTGTGCAGTTCCATGGTGCCATTCCCTCCAGAAGTAACACGTTTTGAGGTGAGGCCAAGAGAACCTGCTGAACAACTGCCAGATTAACAACTCCACATGTGGGGTGCGGCTGCAGGGGCTCTGCTGGGGCCTCCTTGCACAGACAGTCAGATGGTGGTGTGAATGTGCAGTGTTAAAAGTGACACCAGAGTGGTGGAGGCGTCACTGTCAGCTGCTGCAAGAGATGACACCCGGGTCTGCAGGGCTGGGTGAGAGCTCAGGATCAGCAGCCCCTCCTTACTTGGGTCCCAGGATTCCAGGGGCCGGCGGGAAAGAGTCCAGGAGGAAGTGAACTTGGCAGCCCACTGAAAGGGAGAGTTCGTCCTAGACGTGCAAAGTATGGGAACCTGAAGCTGTCGGGCTGATGAGGAACACGTCGAGGTCAAGAGGCTGGGAGCAGGAAGGGAAGGGGCTGGTGAGTCTGGAAGCCCCACTCTGCAGAGGGCGGCTCAGCTCTGTTGCCTCCAACAAACTTTTGCTAGGTGCTCATTCTGATCATGGAGACAGATCAGTTGTGATTTTCACAAAGAACAACCTCTAAGGTTTATTATCCAGTTATGAACATGTTACTGAAATACTTGAAACATTTAAAGAGGAATGCAAAGTGCACTTCTCATCTGGCATTGGGCTGTGTGGGGAGATGGCCAGGGTTTTAGAGGACTTGGAGGAGGGAGGATGCGTTGAAGGGCTCCTTCCTTCTCAGCTGCTACCATCCACAGAAGCTCCAGAGAGGAGAAGAAGGAAGAGAAAAGAGGGGCAGAGAAGGTGAACGGGGAAAAGGGGAGACTATTTAATCACCCAGCAGTATGTGAATGGGGCAAGGCAATCATGTCAATCCATTTTGCAGATGGAGAAACTGAGACCCAGAGGTCCTAGCCAGCTTTCCGTGGAGGCAGAGCTACAACTGGACCTAAGACAGTCCACCCCAGTGCATTCTGCAGAAAGACCTGTACTCATGTTCTCTCACAGGCTGGGGACATAGGCATAAGATCTGACCTGTGTCCAGCATCAGCTGAAGTCTGGACAAAGGTCCGTTGTAAAGTAAAACTCGAGAACATGCACTCCCTTGGGATTGAAATAAAACAACTCACCTCTAACTTTGTGGTTTATAAAACACTGTCCTGCTTATTATCTCATTTTCTCCTCACAACAACCCAGTGACAAACATTACTATTACTGTTTTGTAATTTAGGAAACTGAGGCTGGAAGAGAGAACGCACTGCTTCTTAACGCTCCTTAGGAATGGATGGAGCCCAGGTGGGCTGATCCCACTTCCAGGTATTCTTTTATCTCACGAGTCAGACAGGACAACCCAGATGGTAGCTAATTTGCTTGCCCTGTCCCATTTCTACTTCCAATGTGATGTGCCCTAGAGCTGACTGGACCAGGTGTAGGTTTAGAAGCAGCCACCCATTGTCTGGCCAGCGGCCAGTAGGACACTTCCGTAGACCTGGCCTGCGTCTGCTCAGGAAGGCTCAGGGATCTGGAGAACTAAGGCAGATATTGGCGGGATGTTAGTGTCATTCTGCCCAGACCTCTTTCTGAGGCCCTCCATACTGCCCTCATCTCTCCCTCACCCCCCACCTTCCACACTCCCTGGAATCCATGAGACCTGGAGGCCTGAAGACCTTTGCTTTCTCTACCCAAGGTCAGTAGGGTCTCCTGCTCTATGAAGTCGGGTAGCCCAAGGCACCAAGGAAAGCTGCCCTGCAGAATCCAGGGAACCTGGGTTCGGCTGCTGGACCCAGCAAGACATCTTCTTCCTTCTCAGATGACACCTTTCTTGGGGCAGCACGGTCAGTGCTGAGACCTGAAAATGACATTTCCACCACACTTGCGCTGCCGGCCCAGCACCTGGCCTTGAAGCCACCTTGTCCTTGTATCCTCGCTGTACTCATGGGCTCAGGCTTGAGCTGCTTGTTTTAACATGTCTCGCTAGCTTCCTTCTAGGTTACACATTTGAGAAATGTTTGTTGAGTGCCTGTTGTGTGTCAGGCACCATTCCACAGGCACATGGTTTAGGTTTACTCCCAGCTGTGACCCTGGGATCTGTTTTCCTGTTAACAACTCTTAGCCCAGAGTTTTCATTTCTACTTCACCTGCACTTCGGACCATTTCTCCTCTGGCTCTGCTGTCAGCTCTAGGTCAAAGGCCACCACCTCCATTTAATTCCTGGAAAATTGGGTTCTGGCCTACCTGTCTGTTGGGCTTTGGGTGTCTTCCAGCCCTACGAGCATAACCTGGACTCCTGCTAGGTTGCGTCATATAGAGATGGCCATCTAGGAAGATTAGTTGTGAGCCCAGCTTTGAGATTCTACTGCGAGAGCAGGGCCCTTGGAAGCCAGAGGCCATTTTCATAGCCTATAGATAGTCTCTGCTCCGCCAACCTAACCACCTTCCCATCTGTACCCTATCCCTCCTTTAAGCTCTCTTCTTTCCTTCACCACCAGATAAACCTGAAAGTGTGATTTCCAAGGGCAACTCTGCCTTCACTCCTTTCCTTCAGCAGTGCCAGGCCTGCCCCTACTGTACGTGCTTCACAGGTAATTGATAGAACCCCAAGGATGTGTCTCCCACCCTCATACGCCCCTCCGCTTCCCCACAGTGACCCCTATCCCCCCACCCATGCCCCGTCTCCCTCTCTCATCTTGGGTGTAACTCCAGTTCTTCTGCTCCCATGACCACATCTTAATCTTCCCTGGAAACACATCATGACCACAGTTTACAGATGAGAAAATGTAGGCTCTGAGAATGTAAGTAAACTGTCTGCTGCCATGCAGCTGGGAAATGGTGGAGCAGAGACTGCACTGAGTCTGATCGAAGACCCGGCCCCGGATTCACCCTGTTCGGCCTGTCGAACTCACCAATGTGACTAGCCATCCACTGAAATCACGCTGGGGCCCCGGCCTTCCACACCAGTGGAGCCCATCACAGTCCCCCCGCCCCGCCCCACAGCAGCCTTTTTCTCCCACGAGGCGTCACATCTTGAAGATGTTTATCCAGCTTAAGCCAAGATGTCATTTGTCACCTCCACTTTACTACCGTGATGAGTAAGCCTGCATATCTCCACGTTTCTTTAGAAGCCGGTCGTGGCTCCTTTCTGTGGATGGCCTGTTGCTATTTGCTTGGTCTCCCTTGGGTTTCGGATTTCCCGCTTACTGTCGGAGTGCTTTAGCATTTAAGGAAACTCTCCCTTTGCCATATGTGTTACAAATATTTTTCAGTTTTGTTGTTTTTTTTAACAATGGGATTTGAACATAAGATGCAGTCAATTTTTCAATATTTATTTTTTGGTTTGACATTTACTGTCAACCCAGCCAACCTTCTGCAGTGTTCTCCTGGGCTTTTGGGATATGAGGTTTCCTCTGACCCTGCCCTGGGCCATATAGGCTGATAGGTGTGGTTCATACTCTCTGCCAGCCTCCTCTTACATTACCTTCAGCTTCCTCAAAAACAGGTGATTGGAGCCCCTGCTCCTGAGGATGCCCTGGTGAGGATGCAAGAGACGCAGGGCAGGTGCCCATCACTGTCCCTCCGCCCAGGCGGGTGGGGCAGAGCAGAAGGAGGCCTAGGACACCTACTGGCAGGAAAGAGCTGTTCAGCTGTAGGTGAGTGAAGGAGCGGGAGAGGAACAGAAGGAATTTGGAGGGGTCTGGAGGCAGGAGAGAGCTATGCCAGGAGGAGAGCGCGATGCATTCCAAACAGAACAAGGTAGGAACTAAGGTGTGCGAGAAGATGGCCTCTTGGGAGGGTAGTAGGAGTCTGCCTTGGCCATGAGGGATGAGAGGGAGGAGGGTAGGCTGGGGACTCAGGGTCGTTGGGCTGGCAGCGGGAGCAGTGCTGGCGCTCACAGCTGCAGGGGCTGCGACGCGCCCTCACAGCCGGTCGGGGTGGGGTGGTAAGTGTCCTGGGTCAGGGCAGCAGGGAAGGGCGGGCGGCTTCTTGGCGCAGCCTGGCGATGCCCTAATTAAGCCGCGGGTACATTTCCCAGCCCAACTGTCACCCGCGCGCTGCGCAAGCCAGGAATGAATATTCCCAAAGCGCCAACAGAAGGAAGTTCTTCGTAAAAACGGAGCCCGAGGGCGTGAAGGGAAAACAAGCCCTGTTCACACGCAGGCAGCGCATCCGCTCGGCACAGCCCGAGGGGGAGGAAGCGCGGCGACACCGTGGGGCGCCGTGAGCCCCCGGCGCGCAGCTGTTGAGAGTCCCGGGAGCTGGAGGCTCTTTTCCTGCCGAGCCTGTACCCCTCAGTGGTCCGCCAGGCTCCCTGCTCTTCTCGGGCCGGGGCATAGACTGCCCCCTCCCGAGAGTGCGGCTTGCCTCACTCTCTTGCCTTACTGGGGCGCCCTTGGCCTCAGCGAGGGTCAGGGAACTCCCTGTCTGGGGCCCCAAAATGACCTTTCTCTGTGCCCCTTGTGACCATGTGACTTTGAGCAGATGACCCCCCTATAGGTGCTTCTCGTTCTTCTCTGAAACAGGGTTAATAATACCAAGCAACCCTGGCTGGTTGTAAGGACTGCTGGCTATAGTCATGGCTCCATAAATGAGAGGAGATGAGAGAAATGGAGAACAGAAAAGATCTTTTTAAAGGAATTTCTTATTTTCCTGATCCAGGGGTTTGCTTTCTGTCCCTCCACGTGCTGCAGGGAGACTTCCACAAGAGGTCATCCTATGGCACCCTCTGTCTAACCCCTGCCAAGGCTCCTTTCACCCACAAATAGCTGTCAAGCCTTCAACATCCTTGGCTCCAGCTCCTCCAGGGCACCTAGGCCCCAGCCAGGTTCAGATCTGGTGGTTCCAGGATCAGCCGAGTTGCCCTGTTCCCCTCCCCGGCCTCCCTTCCCCCCTTAGCACTGAGCCTCTTTCAGGGCGCCCTT
The DNA here is from genome assembly GCA_004026545.1 of Mormoops blainvillei. Lineage (NCBI taxonomy): Eukaryota > Metazoa > Chordata > Mammalia > Chiroptera > Mormoopidae > Mormoops > Mormoops blainvillei. The sequence goes on along the minus strand of PVJD01018192.1, from coordinate 6,747 downwards.
GTTATTCACTCTGCCCCCAACCTGCCCCCTGGGGCTCAGGGCTGCCTTTCTCTTTACCTGCCAGTCTCTCCTCTTCACTGATGGCTCCTGGAACAGGTGCCTAACCTCCTTCGTTCTGCTTCTCCAGCACCAACACAGTACCTGGCACATAGTAGGTGCCCAGTGAATATAACTGGCAATGCAAATGATGGTCTGGATGGTGTGGGTGAGCAGCACCCACAGGAACATCTTTCCACAGAGAGCCAACATCCATAAGCCTACAGCTCCACCACTGGTCAGTTTTCTGGTCAGGACTGCCTACCTAATTCGCAGAGCCCACTGCAAGTAAAAATACGGTCCCTTTGTTAAAAAGTTGCAAGATAGCAACAGCAGAGCATCAAACTAAGTACAGAATCCTTCTGAGTGGGGACTTCACACACCCAGGAAGCAGCCCTGTGTTTGGGTCTCAGTGGTTAGATGCTTCAGGAGTCTCCTGTTAAAACGTTATCACCATTCCCTGGCCCCTTTCTGGGGCAATGCTTGTAATACGGTCATGCTCAGCTGAGCAGCGTTTCCCATGTTAGGAAAGAGCTGAAAATCCTGCAGTCAGTGGGCTAGGATGTGGCCATTTTTTCCAGACAGGCCAATGAAGCTCTGATTAAAAACAAAAATAAGACCCTGGGTGGAGTCTCCATTAGGGTGACTGTTAAGCTTCTCAGTCCCTGCCCTGCCCTTCATCCTGCGAATCAGGTCTTTTTGGGGCTCTGTAACTATTTTTTGAGCACTCACTGTGTGCAGGCAGTGCTCTGGGCCCCAGGGATACAGCAGTGACTGGTATAGACGAAGCCCCTGCCCTCCTAGGGTTGACATTATAATGGGGAAGATAGACAATAAATATAAATAAGGATACACCAAAAAAAAAAAAAATCCTAGGAATAAATTTAACCAAGGAGGAAAAAGACCTATACTCAGAAAACTGTAAGGCACTGAAGAAAGAAATCAAAGAAGATACAAATAAATGGAAGCATATACCGCATTAATGGAAAGGAAGAATTAACATCATTCAAATGTACATACGACCCAAAGCAATCTGTAGATTCAGTGTAATGCCTGTCAAAACACCAATGATGTATTTTACAGAACTAGAACAAATAATCCAAAAATTTATATGGAACCACAAAATACCCTGAATAGCCTCAGCAACTTTGAGAAAGAACAGAGTTGGGAGTATCCACCAGCTGATATCAGACTATCCTACAGGTCCATAGTAATTAAAACAGCATGATACTAGCATAAAAACAAACATATGGACCAACGGAACAAAATAGGGAACCCAAAAATAAACCCACTCCTATATGGTGAATTAGTATTCGACAAAGGAAGCAAGAAAGTACAAGGCAATAAAGACAGTCTACTCAACGAATGAAGCTGGGAAAATTGGACAGATTTGTGCAAAAAAATAAAACTAGACCACCTTCTTATACTAAGAACAAACTCTAAATTGATTAAAGATTTAAATGTAAAACCCAAAAATATAAAAATCCTATAAGAAAACATTGGCGGTAAAATCTCAGACATTTCTCAAGACAATATTTTTTTCTGATATACCTTCTCAGGTAAGGGAAACAAAATAAAAAATAAACAAATGGGACTACATCAAACTAAAAAGGATTTGCACAGCAAAGAGAGCCATCAACAAATCAAAGAGATATATTCGTCAATGGTACATCTGATAAGGGGTTAATATCCACAATTTATAAAGAATTCATACTACTATACCAAACAAACAAACAAACAAAGAAACAATGCAATTTAAAAAAACGGGCAAAGGACCTGCATAGACACTTCTCCAAAGAGGACATACAGATGACCAATAGACATTTGAAAAGGTGCTCGACATCACTAATCATCAGAGAAATGTAAATTAAAACCACAGTGAGATATCACCTCGCCCCTGTCAGAATACCTATTATGAATAAATCCGCAAATGACAAGTGTTGGTGAGCATGTGGCGAAAAGGGAATGCTAGTGCCCTGTTGGTGGGAATGCAGGTTGGTGCAGCCACTGTGAAAAGCAGTGTAGAGTTACCTCTCAAGATTAAAAATGGATCTGCCTTATGACCCAGTAATTCCAGTTCTGGGGATTTACCTGAAGAAAGCAGAAACACTAATTTGAAAGAATATACGCACCACTATGTTCATTGCAGTGTTATTTACAACTACCACGCTATGGAAGCAGACCAAGTGTCCATCGATAGACGAGTGGATAAAAAAGCTGTGGTACATTTATACGGTGCAATGTTACTCAGCCATAAAAAAGAATGAAATCTTACCATTTGCAACGGCATGGATGGAACTAGAGGTTATTATGCTCAGTGAAATAAGTCAGTTAGAGAAAGACAAATACTATATGATTTCACTTATATTCATGTTACGTTCTTTAGAACCTAAAGAACAGAATAAATGAACAAACAAGATCGAAACAGACTCATAGATACAGAGAGAGGACTCGTGGTTGCCAAAGAGGGTGGGTGTTGGGACACCAGGTGAAAGTGGTGAAGGAATTAAGAAGCACAAACTGTAGCCACGAAATAGTCATGGGGAAGTAAGTAAACCATAGGAAACATAGTCAATAATATTACGATAACTATGTATGGTGCTAGTTGGGGTACTGGAAATATTGAGGAGAATATTTTGTAAAGTATATAATTATCTAATCGCTAGGCTGTATACCCCAAGCCAATACACAATAAAAATATATAGATAAGGAGATAAATATACAATACAATGTCAGATGATGCTGAGTGCGACCCGGAGAGAAAAAAAAATATTAACAACCCCCCTCCCCCAACAACAAAGGCAGATTAAGGGGACAGAGAGTGGGGTGGGTGGAGTGGTAGGCAGAGTGGTCAGGAAAGGTCTCCTTGAAGAGGTGTCTTTTGTGCAGAGACTTGAATGAGGTGAAGGGCTAGCCACACCCAAGTCTGTGTGCTTCAGTCTGGGGGCATAGCAAGTGCAAAGGCCCCGAGGAAGAGCTATGGCTGGCAAGAGCAGCAAGGGGCACAGGGATAGTGCGGAAGGGGACGAGAGCAGGGCGGTCATGGGCGCCCAGAGCAGACAGGGGCTTGTCCGTTCCATGAAGAGTTTGGGTCTGATACCAATTGGCCAGAGGGCAAGAACTCATTAGTTTCATTAATAGCAAGCTATCATTTCCCTCACCAGAGGTGACTTCCAAACTACTTAAAATTTTTTTAAAAATTGATTTTAGAAAGAGAGAGAAACATTAATTTGTTGTTCCACTCATTCATGAACTCACTGGTTGATTCTTGGGCCCTGACCGGGGATTGAACCCACAACTTTGGTATATTGGGACAACTCTCCAAACAACTGAGCCATCTGGCCAGGGCCCAGACTACTTTTCTTTGGCATACCCAGCTTCTGCGTTTCAGCAGCACCCCTTGGGAACTATGACAAGATGCAGGGGATACAGGAAATGAGGGGGTGCTGGGTTTGAATTTTTCTTCTGTAGTTACTGCATTTGGACTTGGATCTAGTCTCACACTCTCTCAATCTTAGACTTTTTTTATTGCACGCTGAAACTTTGTTGGGAGGCTCAGGATATAAAGCACCTAGTAGGATGCTTGGCACACAATAGGCCCTCGTAGGTACTCGGTAAATATTAGCTACAGTTATCACTCCTTTTACCTTTCCTAGCAGGTTCACTACTGTTTTTAATCACAACATCACTAGAATCCCAGTGTCTATACCCTCTTGGGGAACAATGGTATTTTGCTATGTGTACTGTCTTCAAGTTTCCTTCTTGAGGAGGACAAGGCCAGAAACTTAATGTGTGTTCAATAGCGACCCCCTGCCGGGCACCTGGCACAAATGATTACATATCATCCTCCCAGCAAGCCGGGATGTCGGCACTATTAGTACATCTTACAGTAGGAAGCTGAGACTCAGAGGAACCCAGGGATGTAGTGTCACAGGTAGTAAGTGGCAGGCCTGCCATCAGCCTGGTGACACTGGAGGCCACCTAGCTGCTCCTTCCGTGGTTTTACCAAAAAGGAAACCCAAGCTCTAATGGTTATGGCCTCAGATGGACTCTGGGGTCCAGCGTCAGGGTCTGCATCCTGCCTATGCTTCTTCCAGCGAAGTTACCTAGACTGCTGTTTACCTGCAGTGTTACCTCAGGTTCCCCATCTGTGAAAAAGGGAGAATAACTGTCTCTACCCCATAAGGTTATTGTAAGAAAGAAATGAGATTACTCATATGTACGTGCTACTAAGAAGTCTTGCCCGATATACAGTAATTGCTCAAATACACTTAACCATCATATTATTGGAAAGTCATTACCCAGTATTTCCTTAATAATGCTTTCTGAATCAGCCCTGCTAAGCCTACTCTTCCCTTGGCCGCCGCATAGGCGGTGAACCGGGGGAAAGCTTGGATGCGGCATCTCCCTTCGGTGGCCACAGAAGGCCACCGCAGTGTATTCCACCCCGTATACTCTTCTACTCTGGGGTTTTGCACTCCTCCGTCCCCAAAAAGATAAAGCTGAATTCCCCTCCCCCTTGAATTCAGGGCCAGGAGTAACAGCACTTGCGTTCTGAGCTTGTGTCAGTAAAGGTCACACAGTGTACCCTGCTTCTCTTGGGCTAATCCCTCTGCGGAAGGCAGATACCACAGAAGAAGTTCAAGGACCAGTCACCCAGAGAGACTGAGCATGCTCCAGGACATGACAGCATGCCAGTGGAGGTGCACGGGGCCCCTCGGACCAGCCTACCCGCAGCTGACGCCGTGCAAAGCCCTGCCCCAGCTCCCTGCCAGAGGCCTCCCTCAGGCCAACAGGGCCTGGCTATCTCAGCAGCAACGCAGAGGGTGGGGGGTTAGCTGAGGCTGGCTGCCAGGCAGGTCCAGGGGGTGCTTTGGCCTGTTCTGGGCCTCCAGTGCACTTACACAAGGCCTGACCTGAACAGAAGGGCGACCCCACTCAGGGCTGCCTGTGGGAACAACCCCAGGACAGCTCCCAGCCTGCTGCTCCTATGGGAATCTGTTCCCAACTCCACGTTCAGTGACATTATGGTGGCTCGAAGTTGGCCGTGGTGAGGGTAGCCTCACCATAGAAATTGGCCAACACTACAAGTCAGTGTCCTCTCACTACCTCCCCAGAACGGGCTCACCTACTGGGCATGGCCTCTTTCCTCAAGGAGCTCTGTCTCCTTGAGGGAGGCAGACCTCATGTGACTGCATCACCTCCACAGACCCAGAGGTTCAATGAGCTGGCCCCGGTTTGCCAAGCAGGCGGGCCATCTACCTTGACCATTAAATAAGTCCAGGGTACTTTCCTGATTTCTCGCACAGTCCCAGGTAAGCAGCATTCCTCTCATTTTAGAGTTGGGTAAACTGAGGCCAAAGGTCTTGTTAAAGTCTGTGCAGCATGTTGGGGCCAGAGATGAATCAACCTCAAGTCTATTGGGCTGAAGAGGCCTTTGAAATCCTATGTCCTGACTTCTCCTTGTTCAGGCTACTTCACAAGCCCAGGGCGGGGAGGGAGCTTATCAGAGTTCTTACAACAAGTTAGAGAAGAGCCAGGATGGGAATTCAGGATCCCTGACCTTGGCCAGGGCTTCCCCCACACCCCTCCCCTGCCCCTGAGAGAGATCCTGGTTCCTCGAGTGCAGCCCTCAAATCCGTTGCTGGCGGCTGGTTTGTATGTGGGTTCAAATAAATGCCTCATCCATGCCCTCTGTCCCTGACCCCAGGGTCCCAGTTCTCAGGCCTGCCTCCCACGCTCGTCCTGGCCCCAGAGTTGCCTCTTTGCCTCAGTGCTTCTGCACTTTGTATTCTGCTTATCTCCTTGCAGGGTCAATATTTGCTATTTAAATGAATGCTCTTTTCCTGTGTTTGAGGTTTTGCATGTTGCCCTGTATTTTGGGTCATGGAAGGAGAATCTGGGGTCAGTGAGGTGGCCTGGAGCTCCCAGAAGCCACTGGCAGCACAGCACAGCCTGGGGCAGAGAAGAAATCTGCCTAGGAGGTACCCTGCTGCTCCTACATTCACCGCTTTATCCACATGGATATTTAGACCCATCCTCTTACTTAAGTTCTCATCTATTCATTCAAGAAAACTTTTCCTGAATGTTAACCTTCTGCCAGGCACTGCTAGGTCTGGGAAGCACACAGGCGAATCAGTACAGTGGGTGGCAAAGATGGCTACACTCTCGCCCGAGCTCACCGGTCCGTCTCCCGGGTCTCCTGCGAGATTACAGCTCCCAGCGTCTGCTGCGGTTAGACGTTCTCAAGTGATGAGTTTCAGCCAATGGAACGTCAGTGAGAGACACATGCCACTTTCCAGACCTGTCTCAAAATGATCTCAAGGTCTTTTTCCTTCTCAGCCGGAAGCGGAAGGCCCAGTGGCGAGTTCCTAGCCTGCCGCAGACAGCATGGCGGCTGCCAGACAACGTGTGCCTATTTAGATTGGAATTGATTGAAATGAAGTAAAATGAAAAATTCAGTTCCTCAGCTGAACGAGCCCCATTTCAAATGTTCAACAGCCACACGTGCACAGAAATCTCAGAAAGTTCTAATGGAGGGCGCTGCTTCAAGCCCCCAAAGTCCTGAATGATCATGTGGGAGGTCATCCACCAGCCAGGAATGTCATGTGGAGTTATGTGTGAGAGAAAGGAACTTTTCTAAGTTCAGATTGGGAGGAAGATGTTTGCTATTTACCCTAATTTACACGTACCCTTGGCCAGGAGGACCTG
>PVJD01018191.1:0-15262 GCA_004026545.1 Mormoops blainvillei | reverse complement strand
CATCTTTCAATGTCAATAAATAGAGTTCTACAATATCATTTTTAATAGCTGCAAAATTATTCCACTGTGTGTGAGTACCGTAATTTATTTATCTGGATCTCTATTGAAACAAATGAGGTTGTTTATTTATTTCTACTGTGAGCAATGCCGAGATGAACATCCTTGAACACGGGCACGTTCTTGTGCTTATATTATTCCTCGGGGGTAAATGCCGAAGGGCAGAACTGCTGGGTCAAAGGGTTAAGCGCATTTTACAGTTTGGTAAACCTTGCCAGGACGTTTTTTCCGCCGGGGCCCCTGCAGTCCTGAGAGTGCTTCTGAGCACCCTCACTGTCACTGGGTTTTGCCTGTTTTTGCCAGTCTGACCAGCAGGAAACGGCTTCTGGTTTTTATTTGAATATCTTTGTTAGTCAGGCTGAGCATCTTTATATATGGTTTTGTGATTCTGCCTGTGTGATAGGACGTTTTTTAGTCTTTGTTCATTTTTCTAATCCCTCTTTTCTCTAGACTGGAGAATTGAAGGCAGAGATCACCAAACTACATAAAAAATTATTTGAACAAGAGAAGAAGTTGCAGAACACCATGAAGCTTCTGCAGCTGAGCAAGCACCAGGAAAAAGTCATCTTTGATCAGTGTAAGCGAGCAGTTGGGGGGCAGCCGCCATGTCTGACCACTTCCCACCTCTGGGGACTGAGAAGCCAGCCCCAGACCACCTGCTTGGGAGCCCAGACTGTTTGTCATCAGGCCTCCTATTTGTGGGTTTCCTTTCCTATCTCATCCTTCCTAACGCACACAGACAAATGAATTCATTTAACAGACTTTTGCGGAGGGGCCACTCTGCAAGGACTGTCATCTCGTTGGGAGCCGGTGTGTGGCATGCGCAGTGGTAGGAACATGGGCAGGGATTTAAGGAACACCAACGCGGGAGTTGGGGCAGGTGTCACTGTGTCCCCTGGGAGTAGTAGGCATTGGTCAGGTGGAAGTGGAGCAGTGTAGGCAAAGGCAGAGAGGAAAGAAGTAAGGTTTTATATGTGCAAAACCACCTACACTTCACAGTGTTGGACTAAGCTGCAAGCGGCTGCTTGCGGCAGGAGGGTCGGGGGGACAGGACTGCACCGCGAAGGGCCTGAGGTGGCAAGCTCAGGGTCTCGCTCTCAGGGCAGAGCATCAGCCTGCCACATCTGCGCACAGGAAGGGCCGGTGAGGGGCAGGCAGTTCACTGGCCAGGCCGATGAGAAGGCTGCCTGGGCCGGGCTGTGGGCATGCAGAGGAGGGGACGGGCTTGAAAAACACTTTTCGAGACAGATACAAGACTTAAGATCGGAGAGGCAAAGTAACTTGGTGAGGTCAGTGCCAGCCCCGATCCAGGAGCCGCAGAGGTTGTTGGGAGCAGCTGTGCTTTGACCCTCTGCACTCATTCACGCTGCGTGTTTAGAGGCAGCGCCAAGGTTCTTCGGCGCCTCCTGGCAGCACAGCCTTGGCCAGGCCTTGGGCTGTCTGCCTGTCACCTCCCCGTCTTAGCAGAACTGCTGACCCTAGCGCTTTCTTTTCCTTGCTGCCTTGCGCTCTCTCTTATCAAAGTCCAGCGTTTCTGGGGCATTTCCGAGAAGCGCAGAACATAGGTTATTGTCAGGTAGTTCTCCTTAGCGCTGTGGGGGCCTCCAGAAAACAGACTGTGAGATGGCAGGGTTGGAACTGCAAAAGAGAGATGCTTAGTCACTAGTAAGCGCCGAGTCCTGCTCCATGCCCTCTGGGACAGGCGAATGAGCTCTTGCCGGGTGGAGCCTTGACTTAATGGGGGGGACACATGAAGGAGCTGCAGAATGATGTACCTGCATCCCAGGCAGCCTGACAGGTGCTCCAAGGCTCCGGACCAACTCAGCCCTGAAGGGTGAGCAGGAGTTAGAGAAGGGGTGGGACCGGGATCCTGGCAGGCAGCTTCGTGGGCTAGAACAGAGAGTTTAGGGACACAGTTAGGGCATGCCAAGGCTTCTGCTGTGAGCGATGAAGGGAGAGGGATAAGTAGGGACCAGACCACAAAGGGCCTTGTGGACCCGACTCAGGACTGAGCAGCAGGGACCGACACCGTCCACGGTGTGTCAGAAGGTCTTGCGGCTGAGCCTGGAGCGGCTGGGAGGTGCCCCAGGCAGGCGTGGGAGAGTGCCATAGTGGAGAAGGGGGGCAGCTTTGAGAGAGATTAATTTAGGGCAGCAGCCCTGGCAGAGTGGTGGCTGTCTGTGAGGTTCTAGCCCAGAGGTTCACGTCACTCGCAGAGAAAAGGAGCACTTGGGGGAGACAGGACCAGTGGTGGCCGTGTCTGAGGTGGCTGTGGCATGTTTGGGTAACATCCTGGAGCAGCAGGGGGGCAGGAAGTGGTGCTTTTGTTCAGCCCCCAGGTCCAGGGAGAGTCAGAACTCGCCATATTGGCATCTCCTCTCAGCAGCCCTGACCAAGGTGCAGGGCACATCACGTGGAGCTTGTTTACAGGGGAGCACATTTCAGAAGTGGGCAGTAGGTTCAGGTGGGCGAGCTGCTGTGCAGATCCGCAGGCCTGAACCCAGCCCTGGAGTCCTAGGCCGGTGAGTGTGGAATCATTAATGAGCAAGTTCAGATCCCCGCTCTCCTGTGTGACTTCAGCTCTGTGAACTTCAGATTCGTCAACTCTGATTGGAGACAGTAATTCCGAAGGACTCACACCTGCCAGACAGCCCTCAGCTCTGAACACAGCTTCATAAAGTGCCTGAGTTTCCTCATCGGATGGGAGTGAATCCTCACTGTACTTCCTGGGGCAGAACAGAAGCTCAACAAACATTCCCTGCCTCTTTTTTCCCAGTCGGTCGGACTGAAGCCCATGTGTGGAGGTGGCAAACCATTAACAATGTGAAAAACCTCAAATGTGTCACAGCGTCTCCCATGCTAAGATGGTGTCACCCATCTCTGTATCTCCGAGGCCTGGCACAGAGCAGGCGCTCGGCTCATGCCGGGAGAGGAGTGTTCCCAGGTCACACAGCTGGTGGCAGACCCTGGACTGTGACTCTCCTCGGCCAGGCACTGCAGCTCATCCCGACGGATCAGGTCCTTGGAAGGTGCTCAAACCCTGCTGGCCTCACAGGCCTGCTCTAGGCTCTTAGTGACTGTGTGAAAGTTGGCATAATGTCCTCTCCTGTCCCTTCACTGCATGGTGACAGGAAGAGCAAGGGCCCAGGCCTGGTCCCTGCCAGGGACAAGCTGGACACTGCATCCCCTCGCAGAGTCTGCAGGGGAAAGGAAGGACAGAGTGTCGCTGTGAGACCTGAGGACCCCGCCACGCCCTCGCCGTGTGACCTGGAATCACCAGCTTCACCTTCAGCCTCTGGGACGGAGTACCTGCTGCTCGGGGTTGGGGTATATGCCAAGGTCACAGTTGTCACCAGCTGGACACCACTGGGTTGGCACCTTCCTTGCCAGCACTCTGCTAAGGCGGAAGGAGCCCTGCACTGAGTAGGACAGACCTGGGCTTAAGTCACTCCTCTGCTGGGCAAGTCTGGATTTGGGACGCACCCTTTACCACCCCGCCCCTCTGGCTTCTCAGGGCAGTGGGGATTTCCATGTGTGGGAAAGTGAGTGGTGCACCTCAGATGTGGGGCCCCTTCAGAGGGGCCAGGTGGGCCTCCGCTCTTCCACGGGGAGCCGTGTTCTTCCAGTGTTCCAATGTGATTTTAACCTCCACGGCTGCAGGACTCAGTCATTGGCGATTCTCGGGAGAGGTGGGATCTCCAGAAAGATGCAACATTCTGTCTCTCCCTCCCTCCCTCCCTCTCTCTCTCTCGCTCTCGCTCTCTCTCTCTCTCTCTCTGTCAGTCACACACACACACACACACACACACGCACACACACACATATACACACACAGAGATTCGTACTTCATTTCTGGGGATTTGGGACTCCCCAAAGCATACCTCTGGGCCTAGGCTAGAGCTGCCCTGCAGTGTAGGATTGGAAGGTGGCACGGTGAAGCAGCGGCACCTCTGAACTCCTCTTTGCCCACTCTCTGCCCTGCCCCTGGTGTCACAGACGCAAACCGACTTCATTATTTCCAGGCAGACATTTTTGTGAGGCAAGAAATAAGTATTTTCTCAAGGCCACCACAGGGTCCCTCTGCTGAATAAGTTGATGGGGAGTCTGTTCCATCCCTGGGCGCCACCAGCCGGATGCCTAGTTCCGGAAGCCTGTCCTCCCTTCCCTGGGGAGCAGGCTGATTCCCTGGTCCTCCCCAGACCCTGTTTAGAGCGGGCCCCTGATCAGGCACAGAACCGTTTCTTGGTGGTGTTCCTGCTGCTGGAGTTTGTGTTGGTCCAGAGAAAGCCTGAGGGAAGAAGCACCTGACTTCACAGTTGCTGCCGTGAAAAGTGGGCACTGCCGTTCCTCCCGTGGGTTCTGCTGCACTAGCCGCCTTCCCCCACACAGCTCAGGGGGCCAGTTCTGCAGGCCCCCATGCCGCCAGCCCCCAGCGCCCTCCCGTCCTGGAAGAATGTGACTTGCTCAGGGAGCCACGTGGGGCTCCCCTGCCAGCTCAAGGGCTGCTAAGGAGGAAAAATGCCAGAGTTCGTCCTCCCAGGTCGCTAGGAGCCTGCTTCAAGGGCTGCTAGGTTCAAGTTCAACTTTATAAAACTGCCCTTGACCCTTGGCTTGGCCTTCACACAGGGGTTTGCTTAGAGTGGAGCACGCCTCCTTCCCAGCAGCCAGAGTTTGCAAAGCAGCCAGGTGCAGGCCTCGCCCCTGCTCTGCACTGTCCCCCTCTCGGGCCCGTAGAGGTGAGCCCGGGGCGCACCTGAGCATCCAGCCGGCCTTCAGAGCCTCAGGTTTGTCTGAACACGGCGTCACGCCCTCTGCTCCACCTCTGGTGTCGCTGTGAGGCTGTGGCTTAGCATGGTGTCTGGAAGGGGTATCCCTGGTTCGCCCTCCCTGATGGATTGTTTGGTCCTGGGCTGTGGCCTTCACACCTCTCTCTGGCCTGGGCGCCCAAGCCTGTCTGAACCATTCGGGGTCCAGGGGGCCCCTCCTCCCTGCCGCTGGCGTTACACTGTCTTCCTGGATACCAGTAGCTAATCACCCCATTCTTTGTTCTCTCCTCAGTGGTTGTAACCCACAAAATCCTTCGGAAGGCCAGAGGAAACCTGGAGGTAATGCCCTTTGAATTCTTTCACTGGAAGCCATTTGGGCTGGGGCGGGGGCGGGGGTGGGCTCAGGGCAGGAGGTGAAACAGGGTACGTGTCCTCCACGTGCACTTGTAGTTTTCGCCGGCAGGGCACAACAGCTTTCATTAATCATGCTGTGGGGTCGTGGTTCTAGTTATTAAACCGTGTGCTGTTTTTACCAGTGAGAAATATACAGTGAATAGTGCCTGGCACATGGTAGGTATTTGATACCTATTTCTTGAATGAATGAGTACAATATGATCTGTCATTTGGTTCTGTAGATATTTACAGACCAAACAGTGTCTGTGATAGTAATTTCAGAAAAACAGTGTCACCTTTAACTCTGTCAGGGATCTTACTTCAGACCCTGCCTTGGACCTAAAAGTCTCCTTGTTCTCTCCTCTTTCCCTAGCTGAGGCCCGGGGCCGCTCACCCGGGAACATCCGGCCCCAGCAGACCGGGCCCCTGAGAGCCCTCAGACAATAAAGCCGTGGTTCTCCACCCTCTCTCTTCGTTACAAGTGTGGTTCCTACTTAGGGAGGAAAAATGAGCTCTCTGGTCAAAGGAGATCAGTTTTTCCTCCGAATGTTCTCTGCGCTAAAGTTGGTTTAAGGCTTGTTGTCAGACGCGGCTCAGGTGCCCTGCAGCAGGGGCAGCGGGCGTCGGGCGCTGGGCCTGTTGCTCCTGGGGCAGCGCGTGGAGCTGGGTGTCCCCGCCGCGCACTTGGTGGGCGTCCCGTTCCCCTGGATTTGCTTCGTGCTCAGCCCTGCAGTTCGAAGGTTCATGTGAAATGATTTGTTTCAGCTTGGTGATGCGTTTACTTTGTGTGGGGCCTCGAAGCCCAGGCCCCAAACGCCCAAGTGGGACAGGCTGGGGTCACGGGAGTGGCACTCAGATCTCACCCAAGGTCCCCGCCGATGCCAGTCAGGTGTCTGGAGAGGAACGACGCCCCGTGGCATGGCAGGGGCACTGGTGCTTGCACCTGGCATGTGTACCTGGCATGGACTAAGCAGTGCACAGTGACATCCAGAGTGGCACCCTGAGGTGGTACCGTTCCCACTGGGGGAAAGACCAGTGAGGCTGCAGTGAGGGCTCGGTATCGTGGTGCCCTCCCGATGACCGTGATCTTTCCACTCCCCTGCTGTTATCGCTGCCCGCTGCGTTTGCTACAGTGCTGTCACTGGCCTTCCTGTTTAATTGTCCTGTATCTTTGCCCTGAGTTCCTGATGTTGCTGAGAAATTAACAGGGTGGGGCTCAGCCCCATTGGCAGATGGGGCTCCAGACTGGCCAGGTGCTCCTGGGAGGCACCGACAGCCGTGCCCTGACCTGACACTACCTGTTCCACTCCGCTCTTTGGCCTCAGCCCTGTGCCCGCCACCTTGGTGCCTGCAGTGTCAGCTGGGCACGCGGGCCTCATTTGTGCAGCATCTTGAGCCCTGACTCAGTCTCCCTCTGTGTGCCTATTTCTGCCATCATTCTGGGGACTTCAGGGTCCATTTGGCTGACCCCTCAGTTTGCTCTCCCTCTGCAGTCGCTCGCTCCGACGTTCTGCCCCCGGACTGTTGCCACCTGTCCTGCTCACTCCTGTCCCCTCTGCCTCCAGCTCCGGGAGGTCCTAGTCTCTGATCTCTTTACCCCTTTTGCGGCAACTGGGCTCCTTCCTCGTTCCTTTTCCATCACTTTTCTCAAGTCGGGCCTCACACACTTGAGTCGCACAACACACCAGACCAGATGCTCCCTTCTCTGAACACCCGAGGCCCTCACAGGGACCCAGTAAGCCGCTGCAGCACCGCGGCTCCTCTTGGCTCACCGCCTCGCCCTTTGTGGTCCCGGCAGACGGAGCTGTCTGCAGCCTACCGAGGTGCCCTTCCCAGCCTCGGCGCAGGGCGCTCCTCTCTCCTAGCCAGCTTTGAGTGGTCCTCCCAGGGCCCTCCCCGCTGCGGTGGCCGAGCAGTGCGACGACTCCATAACTTGGTCTGCTACCATCCTTAGCCCACGACCTCACTGGAGGTGGGGAGGACGGGGTGGGGGTGGGGGGCTGGGCCAGGCGCATATTCACAGCGCCGCTGAGCGACTTGTCCAGGGCCCCTGTCTTTGAGAGGTGGAGCTGGGGCTTGATTCCCTCCTGTCCTAACCCCAAACTGCTCTCTGCTGGGGCCCCGGCAGCTCCCCAAACACAACAGTGACTTGAGGTGACGTGATTGCGCCCACTGGAGGCGTAAGGAGCGGGGGAGCAGGAGCCCGGCCAGGAGTCGGGGAGCTGGCCTCATCCCTAGCACCCCCCTTTCCGCCCGTTTCCCATCCGGTGAGGGGCGGGGCAAGTGGCGGGAAGGACCTGGTCTTCTTGGGTTCCTGTCACCTGAGCTCTGTCATGGGAAGTGTTTGCACAGGTGGACCTTAATACATTCCAGTGGGTGAAAACTCACATTCAGGCATAAAGTTACATGGCAGCTCCTTTTCCTAGAAGTCAGGCAGCTGGATTCCTTAGTGGAAGCCCTGATGTGTGGCCAGGGTGGCTCCATGTGGTTCTGTGGCGGGAGCAGGAGGTCTGCTTTCTAGTCCCAAGTCACATGCTTCTGTCATCTGTCTCGACACCTGTAAAATGGGAACCCCCCCCTTCTGCTCAGTCCTGATCACAATGTGTGAGCCTCAAAATTTGGAAGTAGCCAAACCCTTTCCAAAAACTAATGACTCTTATTCAGTGTTTCTCAGTGGCTGGTCTCAAGGAAGTTTTCAAAGCATGGTTTTACGTTCCCATGGTTGATGAGCATACATGCAAATGTGGGGGGTGCGCAGGGGAGTAGGCTGGGCAGGACAGTGGTTAGAGCGCAGGTGGGGCTTGGAAGTCCGACCTGGGCTCAGATGTACCTACAGGGGAGCAGTGCTGCCTACTTCACTGGCAGTCGTGAGGGTATTGCCTGGCCTGTGGTCAGTGCACAGCCCCAGGGAGCCGAACTTGGCCATTGGCAAGGGCGTGAGTTTGAAGGGCTGTGAGGGCAGATACACTTGATCTGGTACATTCCAGGCCCATAGGGTTGCCTGAGAGCAGGGCCTGGGGAGGAGGGGCCTCCGGGAGTGCAGCTGGCCACTTGCCCCAGCCTCTCACAGTCTTTGAGGAACACTGTGATACAAGGCAAAGCGAATTTTTATCCCCTCGTTTCGCATTGTGTAAAACATTCCCAACCGTGGAGCAGTGCAGGCCCTCCCTCGGAGGTGGAGGAGCAGTCCAGTGTGGGCTGGATTCAGGCCAAGAGAAACTCTGCAAATAAGGACAATTTGGTCCTTGGAAAAGGCTCCATTGTTCCTGGTGAGTTAATTTTACCAGTAGCTGAATTCAGGGGGCTCTGAAGCCGTACTCAGGAAAAGCGTCAGTTTCAGGTTGGTGAAATTAATCACCGCCTGCATCCACAGAGCCAGACCGCACCTGAGAGGAACAGCTGCAAGGGCCGAATATACAGAGAGAAGGGAAGGAACAGAGGCCCAGGACCTACATCTCGCCTCACCCCCAACCCCAACCCCAACCCCACGTGGGCCCACCTGCCTCATTCCCTGAGTCCAAAGTGTAAAATTCTCGCCCCTCCAGGCTGGTGCCCATCTGCTCAGCAGTAGCCACACTGTACTTTGTCTCATTAATTAATCTGCACCATCCTCTTCATTTTACCAATGAGAAAATGGGTGGAGAGTCACCTTAAGTGCTGGAGCCAGGACTTGAACCTGAGTCTGTCAAAGCCTATTTTCTGAATTATCCCGTCCTTCGGATTATTCTGTCTCCCTGAAATGCTGCCTCTTCCCCACACTGCAGTCCTTCCCTCTATTACAAATCAAAGTATTCTCTCTCTACTCTTTCTAACAAAACGTCTCTGGGTGACCAGAGCGGGGGCCCCGAGACCCACAATTGAATTGCTCGGCACGGCGGCCCTGAGAATCGCTTGTAAATGGGGCTGTGGACAGGAGAAAGAGTGATCTTGTTAATAAGTTCTCAGCGTTGTGGAGGCAGAGAAACCTGCCTGGGGGCTCCTGACCCTGCCAAATTGCCTCTTCAATCTTGGCCATATTTTAAGTCTAACTCAAAAATTCAATTATCAAAATGACTCATCCAGTCTCCTGAGAAGCCCAGGACCCTGCCTTCAGGGCCAGATGTGTTTACCTCTTGCCACGGATGGGCCCTCCCAACTCACTCTGCTGGGCGTCAGGTGGGGTGGGACTGGGCGGCTCGGAGACCCGGGCACTTGTGGCTTTCCCGGGCTCTGATAGAACCTAGTCTCATTTCCGCTGCAAGATTACGATGTGGAAAGAAAAAGATGGCTGTGAGGCGAGATCCCAGGGTTTGCTTGTTCTTTCATCTCAGAGGGAGCTCTTCCCCCAGCCAGCAGCTTACACTGACGTCACCCCAACACCTCCTTCTCCCTCCCCCTCTGCGTTCTATCCACGATCGTGGCCATTCTGTCCACTTTCTCTCCCAAGGCCATTGCTTTGTTTATCTTCAGTGCCACCTTGGTCCAGGTCTCTCACCTGGACCACTTTCTATAATGGCTTCCCAGCTGATCTCCCCACATCCACCCATACCCTCTCCGGTGTCCCCAAAGCTAGGGTGATTCTTTAAAATGCAAAGCTGATCATATTGCCTCCTTGGTTTAAAATACTGACTGCTTCCCTTTGTACTTAGAGTGACCTACAGGTTGTGTGCTGAGTCCTGTCCATTCCTTATTTTTTCCGCCTGCCCCCCCTCTTATTTTTGGCCCTAGGGCCTTTGCGCATGCGTCTCTGCCTTGCATCTTCCCCTCTAGTTCCCTGGCGTCTTTTGCTTCTCTTGCCGATTGGCTCCTGCTTATGCCTCAGAGAAGGCTTCCAATCAGAAGCCCCTATTACGCACTGCTAGTATGATCTCCTCACTGGCACTTGGTCACTGTTGTGACTTTGGAGCAAAGTGTGTGTGATTTTCTTTGGTTATGCCTCTTTCCCAACACTAGCTGGCAGGTCTGTGAGGGCATAGGCCTGGTGCACTTTGCTCACCACGCCAGCCCTAGTGCCAGCCTCAGAGCAGCAAATACATTTATTCACCAAACACTCCTAGAGCTTCTCTCGCCTCCTTCTGGAAGAACTCAGACTAGGTGGGGAGAACGCCAGCAGTAGCAACGCCAATAGAGGAGACTAGTTTCTGAGCCAGTGGTCTCTGTAACATCACCTGCAATCACATGACAGCTCTGTGGGGGAGACGCTGCTTTTTTTCAGATGCAGGATTGGGGCGCAGAACAGACTTCCCAAGATCACAGGGCCAGTGGGCCATGGAGCTGGATTCAGAGAAGTCATCAGCAGGCTGCAGAGCCCAGGGCCCGTGGCAGCATTTCGGGCGAGCACAGTGCAGGGTGGTGAGTGCCAAGACAGCTCGGGTGGCCTGGGTGCAGTCTGCACCCGTGTCTGCTCCTACTGGCAGCCTTCCCAGAAGCTTCCCGCCACCACATCCAAAGCCCAGCCCTGTCCCTGGCTGTGCCAGTCTCTGCCACTCTCTGGGGATCAGCCCCGCCATCCTCAATAAGAGACAAGGAATTGGAGCTGCCTCTGGCTGCTCTCATAGGTCTCTGTCCTAGTTTCCCAGGACCCTGTCAGCTCTGTTGATTTGACTCGGTCCTTGGAGAAGCTGCTGCCCTGGCCTAGCCCCAGAGGGCAGCACTGGGCACTGTGAGCCCCTCACCTACTTAATCACGATGTTAATATAGTCTCAGTGGTTACCAACCACCTTCCCACGCACATACCGTAATCATGTCATTCTTAACGGGCATTCCCACGAGAACTTAATTACAGGTTTTCAGGCTTAAAAAGATCCTCTATTTGTATTAACGCTACTTTCTTCCAAACGGAACACCATGTGGTCCCCACTCATTGGTGGCACTGGTGGGCTGGTGGGGGTGGACACTGTGAAGGTGGAAATCAGGGCCACCCTGGCTTCTCCAAAATGATGGTGGCGTCGGGGGTCAGAGAGAGGGTGACCAGGTTACAAGGCTTCCTGGTGGTGGAAGCCAGTGGCCAGAGCCTGCATCTGTGTGTGTGTGTGAGAGAGAGAGAGAGAGAGAGAGAGAGAGAGAGAGACATTTTGGGGGAGTGGGGCTGGAGCGTGGACGCTCAGCACAGGAAGGGGTTGAGAGATGATCAGTTTTATCAAATTTAGCACCTTCCAGCACCCACCTCCACCCAGAACTGCCAGGCCTGGTGCGGAGAGGCAAGCACACAAGTGTGTTACGCCTGTGATAAATTATAGCAGCAAGGGCACCCAGAAAATAGACGCCTAACAGGCCTTGGAGGTGGGCAGGGCGGCGCCCTGCCGTGGGGGTCCTGGTGAGCGGCAACAGCCGGCCGGAAACTCTTGAGCTGGAGAAGTGGGAGGGCAGCTCCTCACAGCCTGGTAAAGGCCTCTGAGTGGTCCACCCACCTGGCCGTGCCTGAGAATCCGGAGGGTGACAGGGAGGAGATCAGCTAGAGAGGCTGGCCGGGCCCCCGGTGTCAGCATGAGAGAGGTGGGCTTCTTTGGGGACAGCGGAGCCGCGGGAGGGGGCAGGCAGGAAAGAGACACAGAGACATCTGTGTCTGGGGAAGGTGGGGATGGCGTGGAGAGGGACAGCGTGGCTTGGAGGGACAGGTGGAAGCTGTGGAGAGAGTCCAGGCCAGAGCGTCCTTCCCAGGGTCAGAAGCTGTGTGACCGTGGGCAGGAGGAGATTATGGTTCTCCCTGCAGGCTGGCAGGCCTCTCTGTCACCCTGTCACCACCTGCGGTGTCCTCCCCTTAGGCGAGTTATTATATATGGTTACAGGACTCCATTACTTTAGAACGCTTCTATGTAATGCATTGAAAGAATTATTGAAATGTGTAATTACAGTGTGCATTGTAATATAAAACAAGTCTATTATATTCATTTGATGGAACTGTGCTCCATAATGTCTATTCTCATATAAAAGATTCTGCCATTAGAGTGTTATATTGTGTGATGATAATTGTCCGTCCGCAGACACCGCCTCCCTGTCTTCACCCAGTTCCCCTGCTTCCTTACGATGTGTCTGCTGGGGTCCCCGAGCCTCTGAGTTGGGGGCGTTATGGGGTCGTTTAGTCTAGCCCCGCTTTGGACAGATGGGGAAGGGGAGCCTTGAGGGATGAGGCATCTGCCCGCGGTCCAGCACTGGTAACAGTGTATCTCCTGAGTGCCGGCCATCGTTTCGTGCGTGATCCCCACACACTTTTGGGAACTGGAACCCTTTCTTCAAAAAGAACCTCATGGAGAACCGCATACACAAGGCAGACAGCAGGGGTCACCTCTGTGCGAAGCCGAGATGGGCCGCCTGACCACTCACTACCTCCCACCCCCATCCTGCGGCCCCTCCCCCAAACACTGGGGCTCTAAGGGACCCCGCCTTCATTGTCCAGATGGGAAAGTGCTTGCCCAAGATCACACCCCAAGTTGGGGGCAGAGCTGGGACCAGCATGCTTAGACCGGTGGTCACATTGAATTGGCCCTTCTCGACCCTGGCTGCCTCGGACCTCGGGGTCGTGTCACTCATCCAGATGGGAGGCCCCGCCCTGGAGGCTGAGTTGTGGTGGGTCTGTGGTGAGGCGCAGGATGCCCTCTCTTCACAGGTGCCCTTGGGGACCCTGCCGCACAGAGTGAGGCAAGAATACCTCCTCCTGATTGTCCCCTGCCTGCACGTCGCTGGCCTCAGGACTCAGGCCTCCTCATCTGCGGGGGGTGTCACACGTCCGCAGACATTTAGACCTCCAGCTATGTGCTAGGCATTATTGGGGGCCCCTGGGACCCATCAACAGACAAAACAAAGACCCTGCTTAGATTTTGGCAGTGAGAGAGCATAATGAAGAAGCCAACGCGCTCCCCTGTTGCAGGGTGAATGTGCCACAGTCAACGAGAAGGGAGAGCCACACGGGAGGGGAGGCAGCTCGTGGTGAGACGGTGGTGTGAGCAGAGCCGGAAGGAGATGAGGGAGTCGGGGAAGCAGATGTCAGGGTGAGGGTCTCCCAGGCCGAGGGGCCAGCGAGAAGGTTGGGGTGCGGGGGGTGCTTCCCTGGGGTTAAGTGCCGGGAGATGAGCTCAGAGGACAGCAGGGCCTGTGTGGGCCCGGTAGGCCCTCGGAAAGGGGTTGGCCGCGACTTTGTGTCAGATGGCAGATGCTGGAGGGTCTGGCGCAGAGGAGGGTGTGCTGTGCTGTCGGTTGCACAGCCTCCCCGGCCAGGGTGTATCCAAGCGGGGACCGGCTGCCTCCCTGTCTCCCACCCCCACTCCGACCCTCTGGCTCCCCCACAGGGCCAGGATGTGGCCCCCCAGCGAGAACGTGGGAGTACAGAGGGAACCCCTTGGTGTCCTGCCTGCAGTGGGTCAGGTAAAAAAATCTGTCCCTCAGTATGTCGTCATTATTATCATCAACATCGTTGTCATCGTCCTTGTTGCCTGAACCTCCATTTTGACACTGTTTTAAGTAAATTCTTTTACTGCTAAATCTCCTAGCAACTGTCCTGTGAATTGAACTTGGTCTCCTTGCATTTTTTGCTCAAACTGTTCAGAGAGGTGAGAGCTGCCCGAGGTCACACAGCGGGTCTGCGGGAACCAGGGCTCACCGCTGCTCCTTGCCTCTCACTGAAGGGGGGTCCTAGGAGAGCCACCCTCAGGCCATGGACCCTCGCAGTGAGAGGGCGTTAAGTCTAAGTTGCAGGCAGGCACTATGCTGCAGTGGGATCTGAGCAGAATCACGTTTAGTCGTTTGTCCCCGGGGCTCTCGTCTGCCCATGGGAGCTGCTCAGGGAATCTCTCCTGCTCCCAGGAGTCCAGAGCGAGCAAAGGGCCTTCCAGAGGGGCATGTGGTGGTAGCGAGTGTTTGCTGAGCTCACAGCGAAGGAGCCGAAGTCACCCCAATCCCTCCGCTGCCTGGGTCTGTGCAGTGACACACGGGGGGCAGAGAAAGGGAAATGCTGCCCTCCCAGCTCCTTCGTTATCTGCCTTGTCGTTGGACTCTCAAAGCCCCTGCCCAAGTGGGGTCTCACGGTCCCTCCACCTTCTGCCTGCAGCCTGGGGGAGCACAGTGGTCAGATCCCAGCCCAGTCTGGCCTGGGGCTCCCGTCCCCAATCTCCGTTCCTCCACAGCCCTGTGATTAACTCCTGCAAGCAAATGCCTCAGATTCATGGGAAGAGTCAGATGCTGAAGCTGAGTTTGCAAAGCCCTACACCCACGGTCTCGGTTTTCACAACGTGCCTCTGCAGATGGTTTTAATTCTCCCATTTTGCGGACCAGGAAATAAATCTCCATGAGGTTAATTCACTTGCTCAGGGACGCATACCCAGTAAATCAAGGAGCTGGTACTGGAGCTGGGTCCTTTGTTTCTACCACTTTGTGTCACCTCGTTAACTGTTTGCTGAACTGTAGGACGAAGGTGTGTCGGGTCAGGCTGGCTGAGTTGGAACCCCCGGTATGGCAGTTTGAAGCGTGCTATTCAAATCCAGCCGACTCCTGTCTTACAGCAACAGTCATCACAGGCCGCTGTTAACAGCAGCCACGTCTTCCTTTGTGCATTTGACAAAGCTCCATCTTGGCCCCCTGGACGAGGCAGTTGGAATTAAATCGGGAGCCAGAAACAGGAGGAAAGGAGAGGAAGGTCATCTTTTGAAATGACAAAGAGGCACAGTTTTCTCAGTCGGGTAGGCAAGCCTTCGGTAACACCCACTGGGCTGCAAATTTTAATTCCCATCTCTGCAGCTGCTAATGTGCTTGTCTCTTGGAGAATAGACACTAATTGACAAGCAACCAAATAAATAACGTGTAACATGAAAGCAAACACAAGCTTTAAAGGAGAGGAAAAAATAGCAAAGGGGATGAAATTAAAAATGCGGGGGGTTGAACAGTGTTTTCCTCACTCCATTCAAGTGACATCAAAAGGCTTTTCAAAATATTTGTTTCATGGTGAAGATACAGTTTGGAATAGTCTGAGCTCCTGTCCCCATGCTGCTGTGCTGAAGAGCAGAGAGCACAGTGAGAAGCTAGCAGTCTCTTCAAAAGGACCCTGAGAAGCACCCGCCACCACCCAGGGTGACACA
>PVJD01018190.1:0-15275 GCA_004026545.1 Mormoops blainvillei | reverse complement strand
GAATTCTGGAACAGGATGGAGGCAGCCAGAGTTGTGAGGTCACGAGCCAAAGCGCACCGAACCCCCTTTCGTCTTGCTAAGGGCAGTCCCGCACATGGTTTTGCTTCCTTCAGTCTCCTCTCCACAGTGGAATGGAGCTGCCTTTTACGACATCAGTTTCCGGAGACCCAGAGAAAGCCAGGTGTCAGTATTAGTGCCTACCAACAGCTGGAGGCGGCAACTGCTCAGAAACTCCAAGTAAATAACGTGTGATGAGCAGGGTGACAGCCTCTGGGGGGCGGGCGGGCCGGGCCCTCGTCCCCACCTGGAATGAGGGCTCAGTGAGGTCCCAGGGCCTGTGGCTGATACCCAGGCTTTTCTGTAGGGGGAGGGGTTGGCAGACCTAAGTAAGCTCTAGGCCAGACTGCAGAGCAGAATGTCAGGGGCTTAGAACTCCTGGCTCCCAGGTGCCTGCCCACTGCCATGTGCATGTCCTCAGGGGCCTCTGCCCTCAGCTCCCAGAGCTACCCAGTGCACCCCAGCACCCAACCGGGCCGCTTGGCTTAGCGTCCACTCGTAAAGTACCAACTTGGACCCGGGCCTGCTCTCTCACACCCTCTGAAAGGCCGCTGCTGCGATGTGGGTGCGACGAGACAGAGCCTCGGGGAGCCCCTGGGACCCGCTCAGGGTCGCCCAGCCCGTAGGTGGCTCATTTCCAGGTGGAGCCGTGGGTGACACAAGGCCCAGCCAGAACCCTCGTTGCTCAGGGCTGGTGGTTTCTGACTGCAGTTTCGTGGGCTCCTTCCTGGGACCCCGGGTATCTCTGCCTTTGAAGCCTAGCTGGACGGTGCCCAGAAAGTCTCTCGGTCTCTCTGGGCATCGGGGATCCTGTTTACTTCCTAAGAGCCGGCTCTCTGCAGCATCTCCAGGAAAAACTCCCTCGGGCGGCACTCAGTGCACACGCCCGGGCTGAACTGATCACGTGGTATCCTTCTTGTGTGGAGCGGGAGGGCCCCCGGGACCCGGATCGGCCTTCAAGCATGTCTCTGGGGCTCAGCCTCCAGTGCAGGCCTCGGCGCCCAGGAGGGCCTGGGTGAGTGAGCGGAGCCTTTCTTGCTCACCAGAAGCAGGCAGTGACCAGGGAGTGCTGAAAACTCACACAGGTTCATGCCAGCACTCACAGTCTAGAGGACTGGGCCGCAGGGAGTTTTGATTGGACAGGAAGGGAGATGGAGGATGCGGAGTGGTGAGTCCTTGCTCCAGGGATATTCTGAGAGTGGGGTCTGCAAGGGCTTATCAGCTACAGAGGGACCCCTGAGCTGGAGCACCATCCTGTCCTCATGCTCTTTTCTTTCTTCTTTATACCGTAACTACTTCCACGATGAAGGAGTCTGAAACCTCTCACTTGAAGTAAACTGGTAACAGAAGTATTAAAATGATGGTGAAAGAATGGGAGCCGTACAATTAGGGGATGGGAAAGGTTGTTCCAGGAATGTACACTGCAGTGGAGCACAGAAGTTGGCACTGAGCTTCCTGGTAGCCTTGGGAAAAAGGGAAATATGGTGAATTCTGATTTGCTTGTAAAAGAAAGAGTAATGGTTCAGCATAGGTCTTTGCAACAGCCTCAAGCCTAGGGGATTTCCTTTCATGGTTTTTAAGGCAAGATAGGACCTTTATCTAAGGTGAAGGTCCAGACAGTCAATATTAGTAGGCTCTGTGACCCGAATGATTTCTGTTGCAACCACCCAGCTCTGCCGTTGCCAGGCAGGAACATACATGGACAATGCATACCACAGGGGTGTGGCTGCTGTTTCAATAAAACTTTATTTGCCACAATAGGCATCCTGTCTGTGGCTCATCGTTTGTGGATTTTCGAGATAAGGAATTGTGAATATCACACTGATAGATCATTACACTATTAGCTCACAAAACTGCAGATATCTTACACTGACCCCAGTAGAAGGTGAAGGTGGAGGGTCTGGTCTTCTCATTCTGCACCCCGAGACCTCATTGTGCCTGTTTGTCCCTGGAGAGAGACAGAGAGTCTGGTCAGGGGGGCCCTGCTGCCTTGGGTGTTCCCTCCCCAAAGCCTCAGCCTTCAGGTGGAAAGACAGTGCTGGCCCTGCGGGCCCCCTTCCTGCCAGATGTCCCCATACAGGGCTGTCCCTTTGGGGCTGACCTTCCTTCAACACCTTGTTTCTGCGAAGGAAAGGTATTTGCAGTAAGGCCTTGGGACCAGCAGTATGGCTGCACAGCGGGTAAGACCTGAGTTGCTCTTGGGAACAGAGACGTGTGTGGCCACTCTCTCTTAGTTGTTGGTGGCAAAATCGTGGAATAAGAAATTGCGTGAATTTTGCTCAGTACCTCTTATTTTAAATATTTTTCTTTACTGATTCCTGTCCTCACTCCACAAAGACCGCAGCAGGGGGGACCTGCAGAGGTGCGCGTTGCAGCTTCCTTCTCCCTGCGCACCGCCCCCCCCACCCTGTGATACGTGCAAGGCAGGCCTGGAGTGCGGGGGATGCGGGGGGTGCAGGCGATCCATCTCGTTTCCTTAGCTGTCAGTGTAGCCACCGCCTCGCCCCTGGGCTGCCGCTAACTGACAGCTGTCAGAAGTGGGGAGAATTCCCAAAGTGGATAAAACCCGGGCCAGGGCACCAGAATAAATGGGTTCTTTCGGGATGTGCCTAGATGCTTATTTTCAGGGTCTTGGGAACCTCTGGCCACACCACTGTGAAGAAATGGCCAAGGACAAATGCACCATCTCTCCTAACCCCAGAATTTTCTTGGCTGCCCAGGGTGGTCTACTGCCCCTTCAAGGGCCTGTTTCATTTTGTTTCGGCTTCTCACCATTGTGAAAGGTCCTGTTGCCACTAGGCAGTGGTCAAGTCACCTACCCTTCAAAAGAAATTTAACTGGAGGTGCATGTTCTTGTCACCTGCCCGCAGGTGATCTGGAGCCTGGCCCGCCTGTCTTGTCTCAGGTGCCCCTTGAGGAGGTGGCCGCCGGTACGGGGTTGTCACACCAAGTGGGCTTAAATTAAGGCCCCCGCCAAGCAACTGTATGGTGCTTCACTCATGGGGCCTTATTATGGATGACATCTAATTTCTTTAGGTTTTTAACATTTTTCAACAAGAAATGCCCTTCACGATGACCTCCAAGAAACCAAGGGTAGAACTAAGGTGCCGGTGCCCGGTTTCATCTGAAACTTCCCTTGCACACTTGGACCCAAGCTCTGCCCTCCCTGCATGCGGGATCAGGGGTGGTTACTTGTGAAGGAGAAACTCCTGGACTCTTGTAGGCCCCTGGTGACCCCCAGCTTCCAGCTGCTCAGTCAGCACTGGGCCCGACCCTAAGGACGCATTGAGCAAATGGGGTCAGCGGCCGAGGGGTCACTGTTGGGCATTGGCAGGGTGTCTGTGGAGCCGTACCTGGGGGGAGGGGTGACTGAGTCCCCCGCCTGCCTCCCTCTCCCAGGCCGACCCCCTGCCCTCCCTGCTGCCCTGTCAGGTGAGATACCTTTGGTCACTGCAGACAGGGAGTGCCCAGGGCTCAGGTACAGACCAGTGGGTGCCTCTGCTGACATCAGGGACAGAGACATCTTTATTCCAGGCTCCCAGGAAATGGTCAGGTACCAAGTTCACCAGGGGTCCATCACGCACACTGTCTGCAGCAACCACTCAGCAGTGACTGTCCCCTTTCAGTTGCATGACTGCCACCCCCCCGCCCTGCCCCCCGGTCCCCACCTCCATCATCACATCCTGGATGGCCTTTTACATCTCAAGGCCAAGGTCTGACCGAGCAGGGTCCCAGAGGGTCTAAGCTCTGGGGGCTGGGCTGAGCCTGGGAGTCCGGGGAGGCTGCAGGGCCACAAAGAAGAAGCCTTACCTGGCACCCGGGACCGTCCTGCGATGCCCATCAGCTTGAAGGTACGGGTGAGAGCAGCAGGGGTGGGCGTGCTGCACGGGGAGCCAGGAATGCCCTCATTAGGCCCTGGGAGGTGGAGGTGGTTGCTTTCTGCCGTGCAGGGCAGTATGATGCCTCCAGGTGCATGTGGTGGGGGGTCCCCTTCATAACTGCATCCCCCTGCCCAGCACAGAGCCCGGCACGGGATAACCAGGGAGCAGGCCCATTCATGAAGAATAAGTGGGTGAATGAATGGGTGAATGCACGAGCTCCTCTGAGGCAGGGGACCTTGCCAGGCTGCCCACCGCACTGGGCACATGGCAGGTGCTTAGGAAACGCTGTTTGGCGTGTGAGCTTGCGGAACCCGTTTTGAACCCACCCTTAGAAAATTAAAACCACAGTGCAACGCTCTGTGTCTGCTCCGCCACGGACACACCGACCAGCGTCCCTGCCGCTGGAAAGGCGTCTACGGCTCTTCTTGTCACAGAAGTGCCTCTTGTCCCAAGGATGTTCTACCGCAGAGGCGGGGTTTACAGGCAGGACCCTGAGCCCGGCGGGGACCCTCTGGCTGGCGTGGCTCGCGTGGCTGTCGAGGCCTGCTCTGCCTGCCCAGGCCGCAGCGGCGGGGGTGGGGGCGCTGCTGGGTGGTGCCGGGGCCGCCGCCTTCCTGCTCTGTGGCTGCAGAAGCTCCTTCTTGCCGCTGAGCCTTCGGAAAGTGGGAGTTAATTGAGATGACATGTGGAAGGGCCCAGCCTGGTGCCTGGACATGACGGGGGCTCAGAAAAGCAGCCGCCTTGAGCGTGGGCGTTGAGCTCCTGAGCATGGGGACAAGGGGGCCCCTCGCCTGTCTCCGCGGACGTGGCTTTTCAGTGGTCGCCCCTGCCGCAGAGCACCTGGGCTGTGAGGCCCTGGATTCTTGGTGGAGGGTGGGAAGCTGTCCAGCCTGACTCCCTCCCCGAACAGAGACCCAGGCCCAGAGAGGGGGAGGGTCTCGTTGAGGTCACTCAGCAGGGGTGGAGCTGAGTTAGATCCCGGGCTGGTTCCGCCCAGCTGCCTCGCTCTCCCCGTCGTGAGCTGGCCTCCGTGGCGCTGGGGCCAGTCAGATTGCCCTGCCGCCGTGAGGGCTGTTGGACGTGGGTTCCGCTGGCCGAGAGGCTGCCCCTCAGTATCCTCAGGGACGTGGCCCTGCCTTGGCTCGGGGGAGCCTGCCGTGGGCGCTCTTGCTTTCTCCCAAGCCCATGAGCCCTTAGTTTCGCCCCTTGAGCTGCCACGGGGTGCTGTGGTCTAAATGTTCGTGTCCCCTCCCGAATGTATTTGTTCAACCCTAATCCCCCAGGTAATGGTGCTAGGAGGCGGGTCTTTGCCAGGTGATTAGGTTGTGAGGCTCAGTGCCCTTATAAAAGAGACCCCAGAAAGCTCCCCGTCTTCTTCCGCCACGTGAGGACGTAGTAAGAAGTTGGTGGTTATGAACTGGGAAGTGGGTCCTCGCTGGACACCGGACCCGCGGGCGCCCGGCTCTTGGCCTCCCAGCCCCCGGACCCGTGAGAACGTGTGTTGTCGACAAGCACCCAGTCTATGGTGTTCCGTTCTCAGTCTGGACGGACTGAGCCAGGGCTTCAGCGGGGAACCGTCGGGCCATCCTCTGTTGGCCCCGCATTACTGCCGGGTCCCTTCTCTGCTCAGAGCGCAGCCGACCTGGTGAGACAGAAGGGGAGGGTCTCCCGCCTCCTAGAGTGGGTCAGAAGAGTGCTCCCTTTCGCTTCCACTGTACCAAAGACTTCACAAGAAAAAACCAGCAACAGTGGCGCTTATATAAAAGGACGGTGTGTCTGACTGATGCTGGTGACGCACACCTGTCAGTGCTTGGGACCCCCTTGGAGCCCTGCCCTGTTCTAGGCTCCAGGCTGCAGAGACACTGGTCAGTCCCTGGAGGTCACCAGGGTTGGCCAGGGGAGGCGGGGAGCTCTGGAAGGGGTTCTGAGCCTGGACATGAAGGAGGCAAAGACATCCATCCCCCGGGGTACGGAGCATGGAGGGCTGGTAGTGTCGGGGCGCCTAGGAGAGGGTGCAGAGAGGGTGGAGGAGGCAGCAGATATGATGGGCACAGGCCCCAGGCCGGGGGGGGAGGGTCTGCGGTTCCCCGGGGCAGCCCTGTCATGGGTGGCTGAGGGCTCCCAGCTCCGTGGCCTCAGACAAATCACTTCACCTCTCTGAGCCTCAGCTTGTCATTCGTAAATCGGAGGAGGCACCCCAGTGGGGTGACGATGATGGCGATGTCTCATCAAGTTGTTGCAAGGCTTAGCTCAGGGTCCAGATTTGAGCATGCCTAGTACAGGGGAGGGTGACCCTGTCGCTGTTCGCGTCCCTATGCCCAAAAAGACTTCTCCGGTGTTTGATGTGTTAACTGTTTGATGTGACGGCTGTAACTAGTACTCAGCTCTGGGCAGTGGGCGGTCACATGTGACGTCTTACTCTGGCTCCCCGGGACAGGCGTCTTAGGCTAGGGTCGCATTTCCCTCTGTGGGGGTGTTTGCACAGGCTCCTGGCCGCTTCTCGTGGGAAACCGGGTGCTTCGTGGTGTAGATCCTGCCCTCAGGAAAAGGCCGGGGGCCCGGAAACTTGGGGTGACATGTGTTCACTCTCCAGCCGGTCCCGATGCCCCACCACCCTGGGCCAGGCTGTGCGCACTCCCGCATGACAGCTAAGGCTGGTCTGGGAGGAAGGCAGCCGGAGCGCTGCGTGGGCCCCTGGCCGTGGCTGCTGGGCTCTGGCAGGCTGCCCCGCCTCCCCTTTGCATCACCAGGCAGTGACTGAGGGCAGCTCCGTGCCAGGCCTGGGGCGCAGCCCCCGGCTGGCGTGACCCATGCGCAGGCCCTGACCTCGGGGAGCTCCCAGCCCAGGACTCCCTGCTTTTGATTCTGTTCTGGGTTTGCCCGGCAGTGGCCATGCCAGCCTCCTGCCCTGTGCCAGGGCATACGGCCCGGTGAGCGTGGCCCAGCCCTGGAGTGGGCATTTGCAGGGGAGTTCAGAGCCCTGGCTGCGGGGTGTGGGGGTGGCATGTGAACACAGATGCCCCTCATCCCAGTGTCATGGGCAAGGTGGCTTCCCTGGGCCTGGGCGGGGAATCCTCGATTTTTTGTGGGGAGCAGACAAAGCGCCAAGACCCCCAGAGAATGTCACAGTTGGAGGGCTTCCAGGCGTGGGCTCCCCAGAACAGCACTTCCAGGAGCCCCCTTGCCCCGATGGCTGATGTGCCCGGACCTCAGTCACCACCTGCGTTTCTGGCTCCGACTGTGGTACCGGCCCTCCAGGGCTGGCACCCGTAGCTGTGGGCTTTCCGAGCAGGGATGACCAAGCTCCAAGTAGGTTTTCAGCCGGTCCCCCTGCCCTGCCCACTGGACCTGCGCTTGAGGGCCAGGGAAGTGGGTGGGCTCTGTTCTCCGTGATGTGCACCCCTGTAGCACCCCGGATCGCTGAACCCTCAAGGGTGGGCCTCATGGGGTTTGGCCGCTCTCCGCTGCTGCGTGTTAATAAGGTCGTGAGGGAAAAAAGGACAGGCGTCCCCACCGTGGTGGAACTTGGTGCCTGTAGAAGCAGAGGGATGGAGAAGTCAGGGGGAGCTCTTTCACCAGAAATAGGCTCTCCTATCTTGGGATCTGGGGGAAGAGAACAGGCGAGGGCTTTTTTCCTTCCCAGGCACCGCGTATTATTAAGACACTCTGTCTTAGAAGGGGTGCTGGATAATTAATCCTGTAGAGAAGCAATAGCAACAAGCCTTCGAATATATTTAAATAATGAGGAAGCGCTCTCACGTGGCCCGGGAGAAGCGTCGCGGGCCTGTGGCATGGCGGAGGGAGCATCTGGATTGATTGAAATGTACTTTCCCCCCTCCGCGCATGGGCCCTTTCTTTTGTGTGAACACACACACACACACACACACACACACACACACACGCAGACACACACACGCAGACACACACATGCAGACACACACACGTGTGTGTGTTCACACACGCAGAGCATGTAGCCAGAACCCTGCTATGTCTTTTGCCTTCTCAGTCGAAAAGAATCAATTATGCCTTGTAGTCGCTTTCCAAAAACCACTTTTGACGGTGCGATTTTGTTTCCGTGGAGAGCGCTCCAGTCAGCCCCTCAGAAACAAGTGGGGGCGCGGGGGGAATCCCCTCTCACCAGATACCTGGGCGCCGCGCAGACTCGTGGCAATTGAGAATATTGACAGCAATCAGAATTCCGCGGCTGTTGAAACTTCGCTTCTAATTGAACTGGGAAAGGTAAACCCAGATTCAGGGCTCTGCACGCTGTAATTGCAATAATTTAATTTAGCTATTTAACCTGTAATTCAGTGGTATTTATTAAGAAGCATGGGAGAAAATGAGGCCATTAGGAGCCAGAGATGAATACATTGAAGTGAAAATGAACACTTCTAACTGCCAGTTGACCTCCGGTTTGTAGCAGTTTTTATTAGGCTGGTCACGGTAATTACCAGGACGTGAATCAGGGAGGAAAGCGAATAATTCCGTAATGAACATTTTTATTCATTATCTCGCATTTTCAGGAAGCGGACGAGCACCGCGCAAAAGTATCGGGGACGTGCTCTCTCTGTTTGTTTTTTAAAAAGCGATGGTTTGTGGACGATAGCCCCATGCAAAGCGTCAAGCCGCGGGGAGGGAGCCGGCGTCCAGGGAGCCGGGGAGAGGCGCAGGCGCGTGTCATCGGTGCTGGGCGTGCTTCTGGGGTGCGTGGGGAGGCGACCGTCCAGATGCAGTAGGCGCCGTCGGCCTGGCAGTGACCAGGAGGGCCCCAGGCAGGCTGGCTCAGTGGGGGAGGCTTTCCCCAAACCATCCATTAGATGGGAAGCTTTCTGGATGTGGGCTGAGCGAGGGTGGGGTGAACCAGCTAATCTGGGGGCCCCATTAGGGTGAGCCGTGAAGTGGTGCGGTATTGGAGGGTGGGGCACCGCCGGGAACGTGAGGCCCGGTCCTTCCGACTCTCGGACCCAGGGATTCTATTGCCAGGGCTCTGTCCTGGAGCTAACCGGAGATACACGTGCACATGCCTACCATGCAGAAAAACACGTGCACACGCTTGTAGTGTCCTCGCGACAGCAGAAAGTTTGGGAGGCAATTAGATTCCAGCAGGAGGAGAATGGTTCCATGATCAGGGTCCCAGCATATGATGGAACATCACGGAGCTATTAACGGGAAATTTCGCGACCTTACTAGGGATGTGGGAAAATGCTCTCAGTTAATATTGAGAAGAGCCCAAGCCGAACCCGTAGACAGTGAGAGCGCCATCGGTAGGTGTCTGTGTGTGTGAAGTCCACAGCAGGGGACTGCAAGGAAACGCCCACATTTTGATGCCCCATGCGGATGATTTGCATCGGATGGTTTGCATCGGATGGTTTCTGTGTTCTTCATATCCTGGTCTGTATCTGTCAAGTTTTCTACCAGAGGAAAAGTTTCCTTTAAAATCAAAAGACGCAGTAATATTGATTTCGAAAGCTGTGACTTCTGCCGATTGGAGAGAGAAATTGCTGGCCAGGTACCTTCCAGTGGGCCCTGCCCATCTTGTGGTTCCTGTCGCCCCTCCTCATGCTTCCCAGAAAACCCTTCAGCCCTGAGCTGGACCAGGGGACCCGTGCTGAAACCGCTCCTGTCAGCCCAGCTGTGATGGATGGCCTCCCCACATGGAAGGCCGGCCTCCCTGTGTGTTTTGAAGCATCTTCTTTTTATTGGCTTTATTTCCATTCTCTGCTTGTTGGTCCAAATTGGGGATGGGGACCCAGATGGGCCCCTGACCCTCTGCCTCTGGGGTGGGGGTACATGGTCCAGAAGGGTGGACATTTGTTGAGCTGACGGCCCTAGTTTCAGCATCTTCTCCACTCCGACCACCCGCCCCATCTCTAGCTGCGGTCATTTACATTCAGATAGAGACGTAGAAAGAATTTTCTATTCACACAGCTAGAAAGAGCGAGTAGTGTGTATGTGTGTGTGTGTGTTGGTATTGTCAGAAGAACCTTATTAGATACTCGAATGATACCCCCTCCCCCACAACAGGGTCTTCATTTCCTCCCTGGGGTGCCCCTCTCTCACTTTCTGATACCCACAGGAACATCCCGGAGGCCTGCCTCCTGGAAGAAAGAATTATTGTCTTTCCAGTTTTTAATTTTCCAACTTCACTCATTCTCTTTATTAAGTGCACTGTGGTTATTGGAGAGAAAGAAATGAGAGGGCAACCCTGCCCTGAATTCAGAGTGTCTGTGCCCCGCTCCGCATGCTGACCGTGGTGGGCTGGCGAGGAGGGGCAGGGGGTCCTCGAGGCCGAGGCACACTCCGGGCCCTCTTCTCCCTCCTCAGCTTTCTGCGTCCGACTTGCTGCCACCAACTGTAATCCTGTACAGTGCCCCCAAACGGGAGGACTGCTGGCAAGAGGCCGTGTTAGTTAGCCTAAAAAGGGTGCAGGTTAGGGAAGCAGAGAGACATCCCGTTGACATCCTGGTCAGAATCTGGGACCTCGGTGTACATCCGGGTGGGGGAATAATAAAGTTCACGAGGGCACGGATGTGAAGGCCTTGGCCAAGTTCCTCGCACACAGCAGGTTCTAGGTAAGTGATGCTTCTGCCGCCTCCAGCCCGGAGCCCCGAGCCCCGAGCCCCGAGCCCCGATCCCCGATCGCAGCGTGATAACCACAACCCCAGCCTCACCCCTGCGCACTCGGGATGGTCTTGGATGTGAAAACCCCTGGCTCATGCCAAATACCCCATGCGAGAGGTTCGCTTTGGAGGAGTCTGATATGGCCTCGCGAGCGCTTTGAGTTTTTAGAGCGGACGACTGTGGATGGCATGGCACACAGGTAGAGCTTCCATTCCCTTGAAGCCGAGATCTCTACTTTCTTGCCCCTCCTCCAGATCCAAGGCATTCTTTTGGCCCAAGCACATCTCCCAGAGCGCAGCTGACCCCGCCGAGTCTCTGAGGCTTTGGTCCCCTGGCATCCGGGGAACGTTTGTCTAAACGGCCGCAGATGGCCAGTGGTCACAGGGACGGATGGGCTGCTGCAGAGCGCAGACCTCTCTGGAAAGGCTGTGGTCTGGGACCTTCTGCGGCAGGCCTGTGGGTGGCCGTGGTTGTTCTGGAGAACAGGGAGCCCTGGCCCTGCCAAGCTGGTTGGCCGGCGCGTCCAGGGCAGGGAAGGGAGAATGCCACAGCGCTACGTCTTCATGTCGGATGAGCAGCTAGGGGATGGACCCCAACCCCTGCTTTTTACGGTCTGAAAGAGGGTGTCACTCCGCGGCCACTCAGTAGCCACCGCGAGCGGGACGCGGCCGTGTGAGCTCCTGTGCAGGAACTCTGGAACCTTTCTTCAGCCTGGTTGCCTGGTTACAAGATCATCTGTCAACAGCTCCCAAGAAGGGGGCTTGGCTGGGAGACACGGGAGGGGGCGTTGGGAGATAGTGTCTGCTGTTGGGAACGCAGTGAGTACATTTGATCATATCTAATTCCCATTTATATTAAGCCGGACAGCCCCACTGCCCAGCTGCCCTCTCGAAGCCTCGGACCGCTGGGGTTTTTTTGATGCATGAATGAAGACTGGGAAATGGGCCAGGACTTGGCTCATGGGCTTCTTCATCATTTATTAGCTTCTAGTTTTAATTGTTTCCCGACTTCTTTCCAGATATTTATCTAGGAAGAATTGTCAGTTCTTGCTGCGCCGTGCAGACGCGCGGGGTGGGTGCCTACTGCAGGATTTTAATGGCTCTCCTGGGTGGCGGGCGGGGGGACGTCTCGGCTCAGTCCTGCAGGTGTCGGTAGGGCGCCTGCTATGTGCTGGATGGTGCCGTAGGGTGAAGGCCTGTGGGGATGGATAGGACAAGGCTCCCGCTGTGAGAGACTGATCATCCCTGGGGGGTAGGGTGCGGTGGTATCACGTGGAAACTTAGTTACATTCATTTTGAGCCCTGACCCATCTGGGTTATAGGCCCGGGATGGGTCTGAGCTGTGTGGCCTCGGGCAGGTTGCTCTGCCTCTCTGAGCCATGGATTCTCCCTCTGGGATCCGAGGGGAGGAGCCTGGCGGCGGTCAGTGAGGACACGCCGAGACCCTCAGCACGTGCTTGGCGAGGGCAGGCAGTGTTTCTCGGGTACCGTGCCCCAGGGAAGGGTCCTGGGTCTCGGGATGAGGGGATAGTTGGGTGGGGGCAGTGAGGACAGGACATTGGGCTGGGAACTGTAGGCTGTGGGTGTGTCTTTTGCCACCTGTGTTCTGGCCTCATTCGTGAAACGGGGGTCCTGGGGGGAAACGCCGAGGATACACGGGGAACGTCCCTCTTCCTTTCCTTGCAGGAGCCCTGGGTCACGGTGGACCGGCTGCGTTGGTGCCTGTGGTGGGTCCGCAGGGTGGGGCTGGGGTGGCTCAGAAGGCTGGCTCAGGAACCAGGGCTGGCGCACTCAACACGTGCACGGCCTTGGGAAGACCTTTCTTCCGGCCGGCAGCCTCAGTCTCCCCATCTGGTTCTGTGGGAGAACGTGAGAGCCTCAGCCGCAGGCTCACCTCTGACCTGCGGGGACTGCTGGAGGGTGAAACTGGCCCGGCCGCCTGGAGCCGGGTGCGGGCCAGTCGGCTTGCCCCGGGTGGCTGACACCGAGGGCGTTTGACACGGTTAAGGCGTCTGGCTCTTGAGCCACATCATCCAGGCCTGGGTCTCTGCGCCCCCGCCTCGCACAGGCCCTCGGGCCGGGCACACAGACCCTCTGAAGCTCACTTTTCTCCCTGAAAGGCTCAGAGACAGGAGCTTCCTGTCGGCATCTTTGTGCCGATCAGAAACGTCACACTGAAGGACAGATTCAGAGAATTTGAGCGCCTTGTCCCCAGGTCCCCAGCTAAGAAACGCAAGTCAGGGAGCACTGGCTCATTGGAAGCAGAAACCCGGAGAGTCGGGTCCATTGCTTAGGTGAATGGAGCCGCGCTGCATGGTGTCCCGGGCGGCGTAGAGGTCAGAGGGCGGGAGCTCGGCCCTGCTCGCTGGCCTCGGGCCTCGCCACTGGGGGTGATTGTCCAGAAGCCCAGCTCGTTGGCTGGCCTGTCCCACCAGATTTGGGCACGTTTTCAGAACCTGTGCAGCTCAGTGGGGTTTTGGCCATTCACTGTCACTCCTGCTGCTGACGACAGGCTGGGGCTGGAGCATTTGCTCTGTGCTTGGGCTTGAAGGTCAGAGGGCAGTGGCCGAGTGTGGCCGCCTTGCCACCGACCCCGAATTTTCCCTGTTCTGCTTTTTCTCCATCACGTTTGGGAGAGTTACGGTGAAGACCAGGTGCTTCGTCTACAGGATGTACATGTTTCTCACAGATGTCCCCTTTTCTCGGGGACTCGTTGAATTTCCGATTTCTGGGGACATAGGGACTGGCAGAAACCACCAAAGACCATAGCACCTCCTTCATGTCGACAGGCATTACGGCCCATAAAGTGGCCGGATCTCGCTGGCAGAAGGAATGGGTTTGAGGTGGCGGCAAGGAGGAGGGCGGGGGGTATGACAGAGTGCTTGGATTCGTCCGTGTGTTTTTGAACTCGAGGTTAAAAAACCTACTTCAGATTTGGGGGCTTTCAAGACAGAGATCCCTTCTGAAATTTGGCTGAAATGATCTCAAGCAAAATGACCCCAGGCTTGATTAAAAAGTGGTGACATCAAGTTCCCTTCCCGGCCTGGACTGGAAACTCTGTGAACGGCGGGGTTTGTAAGTGTGTGTGTTTGGCTATTGTTTCTTCACTAAGTTACACTTACTATGTTAGATTTTTGGCTTCATCATTTATTTTATTTTTTTAAAGGAAAACATTTTTACAGAAGAGAGTGGTGAGAGGGTTAGAGGGGGAGGCGGCCCTGCTGCCGCCGGGATCCGAGTTCCCCAGCGTGTTGTGCCAAGTTGATGGTTATTATTCCCCCAGAAAATAATGTCCCTTCTTTTTTTTTTTTAACTTGCTTTTAACATTCTGCCCTTGGCATCTGTTCAGGCATTGTGGACGAACGTAGCCTGTGTTCTGACAATGGGTTAAAGCAAGCACTTATTGAAAAGCATTCTCTACTTAATTACATTTCCTTCTTCTGGAAGCTATTTTAATTTTTTTTATAATCACATGTTAATTGTGTATTAGCGGGGCCTTTCTGATTAGTTGAAAACATAATGAAACCTTTGTAAACAACACAGAGAGAAAGAAAGAGGAATGTGTGAAGCAGAGACAGTGGGGATGAGCCGTTCTCTAAGAGGCCGAAATTAACTACATTTCTTGACGCCAGGGAGGGGCGGAAATTGTACCTGGAAGTCCCTTTTTTGAGTGACGACTTCCTTAATGGGGAGGGCGGGACCGCAGCTACTAATCGGCGAAGGAGAGAGGTGGGCTCATGAGTGGTCCCTCTCCTTCTCCTCCCTCCTAGCCCCACCCTGCTGTCATTCATTTACTTGTTTACTTGTTCATTGAGCACCCACTCGCTCAGTCACTCATTCGCTCCCATTCTTACCAATAGAACAGCTTCCCCCATCGAACGCTGTCTGTGTGCAAGGCCCCTTACATGGACGCTGTAGGCCCTCAGTACAGGCGTTAACCCCACTGGCTCAGAGTTGAGCTCACCCATCCCTGTTCGGCCAAGGCTGGGAGCAGGAGAATCGCATCTGTCAGCCCTAGGACCCAGCCCCAGGGTGGTTCTGAAGTCCCCGTGTCCCTTCCAATCCAAACTTCAGCAGGTTCGGGCAGAAGGAGAGTAGCAGGGGCCACGGGGTGGGGGGCGGGGGGTAGTTGGCAAGCAGGCGAGGTGAAAGCCTGCTGCTCTCCCCGGAACGTGCTGGCATTGTTTCATTCTCCGCCTTTTAAACAGCTTTGCTGAAAGCAGCATCCCCAGTTTACGATCCCTGTTGTGGGGAGAGGGCCCCCGAAAGCCTTGCTCTGCGCTATTCCCCATTTACGGGGCTGGCCTGACAGAGACTGGCAGTTTCCAGGCGGTTAGTAGGGGAGCGTGGCCGGGGCGCTTAAAATGAAAGTGCTACTGTGTGCAGAGTGCCAGGTTCACTGTGCGCGCTCCAAGGGAACGCCGCCAAGACAGCGTTGTGAACGGCCGCCAAGCCAAACACACGCACCCGTCCGGCAGAGCCAGCTCACTTCTGCAAATAGGGGAAAAATTGACTTTCTGATTTGGAGTGTTTCTACAACTAAGAAGAATCACTCCAGCGATTGTTCTAAAAATATTCTGGAGAATGCACGTTCTTGAAGGCCTTGGGATTCTGAGCGGTCCTTAATTGTACTTTTTATGTAATCTCTCTGGCTCGCGTTCAGAAAAGCGTTTTCTCAGGCTTGCGTGGTCATCCTTGCTGCTGTCCCCCCCCCCCC
>PVJD01018189.1:0-15269 GCA_004026545.1 Mormoops blainvillei | reverse complement strand
ATATGCCAAGAAATTTGAAAACCTGGGTAAAATGGACAAATTCCTGGAAAAATATAAACTTCCAAAACTGAATGAAGAAGGAGAAAGCCTGAACAGACTGATAACAGCTGGGGAAATCGAAACAGTAATCAAAAAATTCCAGGCACAGAAGAGCCCTGGATAGGATGGTTTCCCAGGGGAATTCCACAAAACATTTAAGGAAGAGCTAACCCCTATACATCTCAGGATATTCCAAAAATTACAAAAAGAGGGAAGACTCCCAAAGTTAAAAAAAAAAAATTAAAGGTTTTATTAGTTTTATTTTTAGACAGAAGGGAAGGTAGGGGGAAAGAAAGGTAGAGAAACATCAATGTGTGGTTGACTCTCACTCACCCCCTACTGGGGACTTGGTCCACAACCCAGGCATGTGTCCTGACAGGAAATCGAACTGGTGACCCGACCCTTGGTTTCACTGGCTGACACGCAATCCACTGAGCTACAGCAGAGAGGACCCAAACTTTTTTTATAAAGGCAGCATCAACCTAATTCCGAAACCAGGTAAAAGCACAACAAAAAAGAAAACTACACGTCAATATCGTTGATGAGCATAGATGCTAAAATCCTCAACAAAATATTGGCAAACCACATGCAGCAACACATAAAAAGATCATACACCATGATCAAGAGGGATCCATCTCAGGGATGCAAGGATGGTACAATATTCATAAATCAATAAACATAATATATCACATAAACAAAAGGAAAGACAAAATTCACATGATCATATCACTAGATGTGGAAAGAGCATTTGATAAGGTACAGCAGCCATTTATGATAAAAACACTCAGCAGAGTAGGAGTACAGGAAGTGTACCTCAACATAATAAAGTCCATATAAGAAATACCTTCATCCAACATCATGCTTAATGGGCAAAAACTAGAATCTTTTTCACTAAGATCAGGAACAAGACGAGGATGCCTGCTTTCACCACTTCTATTCAACAGAGTATTGGAAGTCCTAGCCACAGCGATCAGACAAGAAAAAGAAATAAAAGTAATCTGAATAGGAAAGGAGGAAGTAAAATTTTCATTATCGGCAGATGATATGATTATGTATATAGAAAACCCCATAGACTCCACCAAAAAATCTATGTGACGTTATAAGGGACTTTGGCCAAACAGCGGGATGTAACATCAATATTCAGAAATTGAAGGCATTCTTGTACACCAACAATGAAAATCGCAATCAGAAATCAGGAAAAAACCCCATTCGCTATAGCAACAACAACAAAGAAAACAAAACACCAAAGTACCTAGGAATAAACCTTACCAAGGAGTTAAAAGACCTGTACTCAGAAAACTACAAAACACTGATGAGAGAAATTAAGGAAGATACAAATAAATGGAAGCATATACCGTACTCATGGATTAGAAGAATTAACATCATCAAAATGTCCATAATACCCAAAGCAATTCACAGATTCAATTTAATACCTATTAAAATACCAATGACAGATTTAATAGACATAGAATAAAGAATTCCAAAAATTACATGGAACCATAAATGACCCGAAATAGCTGCAGCAATTTTGAGAAAGGAGACCAAAGTCAGAGGTATCACAATATCCAATATCAACCTATACTACAAGGTTATTGTATTCAGAACAGTCTGGTACTGGCGTAAGAAGAGACACATAAACCAATGGAACAGAATAGAGAACCCAGAAATAAACCCATGCCTCTATGGTCAATTAATATTCGACAAAGGAGGCAAAAGCATAAAATGGAGTAAAAATAGCCTCTTCAACAAAATGTGTTGGGACATCTGTACAGGTACACGCAAAAAAATGAACTCGACTACCAACCTACATCATACACAAAAATGAACTCAAGGTGAATAAAAGGATTAAACATGAGTTGAGAAACCATAAAAGTCCTAGAGGAACGGATAGACATGAAAATCTCAGATATTCCACACAGCAATATTTTCACCGATATGTCCCCTAGAGCAAGGGACATAAAGGAAAGAAACAAATCGGACTTGATCAAAATAAAAAGCTTCTGCATGGTTAAAGAAAACACCAGCAAAATGAAAAGGGCGCCAACAACATGGTAAAATATATTCACCAATGATTCACCAGACAAGGGTTTGATTTTCCAAATATAAAAAGAACTCAAACAACACTATTCCAGGAAGACAAACAACCCAATTAAGAAATGGGTAAAAGATCTGAAGAGATACTTCTCCAAGGAGGACATACGCAGGGCCAAGAGACATATAAAAGGATGCTCAGCATCACTAGCCATCAGAGAGATGCAAATTAAAACCACAATGAGATACCACTTCACACCAGACAGAATGGTCATCATAACCACATCAACAAACAACAAGTGCTGGTGAGGTTGCAGAGAAAAGAGAGCCCTAGTACTGTTGAGAGCGCTGTTGGTGTTATCAGCTGCTAATATGCTACTCCTAGTATGCAGACTGGTGCTCCCACTGTGGAAAACAGTATGGAATTTCCTCAGAAAACAAATAATTGAACTGCCTTTTGACCCAGTGATTCTACTGCTGGGATTATACCCTAAAAATCCAGAAACACCAATTCAAATGAATTTATGCACCTCATTGTTCATAGCAGTATCATTTGCAATAGGCAAGTGCTGGAAGCAGCCTAAATGCCCATCAGTAAATGAGTGGGTCAAAAAACTGTGGTCCCTTTACACAATGGAAAACTATGGAGTGGAAACAAAGAAGGAGTTCCTACCATTTATGACAGCATGGATGGATCTGGAGAGCATTACTGTTAATGAAAGAAGCCAGGTGGTGAAAGACAAATAGCATATGATTTCACCTATAAGTGGAGACTAATCAACAGAACAAATGAGAAAGAAAAATATAACCAGAGACATTGTAATAAAGAACAAACTGACAGTAAACAGAGGAGAGGTGGGAGGGGATAACAGGGGTAAACAGGGGCAGGGAAATCAGGGAACGTGTACAAAGGAGTCACAGACAAATCCTGAAGGGTGTAGGATTGAGGGTGGGAGGTGGGGATGGGAGAGGCTGGGGGAATGTTGGGAGGAAATTGGACAAAACTGTACTTGAAGAACAATAAAAGAAAAAATAAATAGAAAAAAGAAATATAAAGAAAAATAATAGAAAAAGCAAACAAAAAAGAAAGAAAAGGATTTCATCACTAACAGATCTCTAATATATAAATGCACAGGAATGCTTTGTGGTACAAGTTAAAAGAAAACTAATTTGTGCACTTCAGGTTGTAGCACAGAAACGTAGCCCAGGCTTCGAGTAACATGATCAAAAGTCAGATCAGAGGAGGAACAAAGTGACACACAGCAAACGGTGGTTTAGCCATGGGGGCATATTGTAATTTATAAGTTAAATTCATATAAGAAAAATTTTAACAACATGCAAATGTTATATGTGCTGGGGTGGAGTTGGGGGCTTAAAGATTCATTGCTTTCAAAGTGCCTAACAAATTCCATCTTCTTCACGAATGTCTTACGTCTAATGTCCATATTTCTTAACACTAGTATCAACACATTCATTTTCTTACTCACCATTTATAATTTATAAAAGGAAATCAAATTGCACTAAAATATTAAAATACCTGCAGAAATGTTTCCTGTAGAGACAAAAAATGGCAATACTACAGAAACAGAACTAATGGTTGGTATACAACACTATCATGTCTGTAAAAACGTCTGAATTCATTATATGAAAGGAAATTAAATAGTTTCACTGAATTATAATATCTGCAAATGATACTCTGAAGGTTAAAAATAAAAAAAGTCATGGGCTACCAAGTCATTATATAAATAAGCAGTCCTGTCCTAGAGAATTCCTAAACCAGTTATGGAGAACTAGAGTAGACTAGTTCCTGCAAGACCAAGTCAGGCACATTACTCACACAATAGTTTCTGTAATTGCATGTCTATTCCCAGACTCTTATGACCTGGCAAAATATTGGGTATACATAATGATTAAGAGTCTACATACAACCATCACCAGGTACTGCACTGGATGGATTCTCCTAGGAACAGTGTGAGGTAGATATTTGTATTAGTCTGCTCGGGATGCCATAACAAAATACCACAGATTGGGTGGTTTAAACAACAGAAATTTTTCACAGTTCTGAAGCCTCGGAAGTTCAAGATCAAGGTGCTGGTGAGGTAGGTGCCTACGATTGCACTTTGTGCTCACACGGCCCTTCCCTAGTGCATGTGCAGATAAAGAGTGAGTGAGCCAGCTTCTGGTGTCTCTTCTTATAAGGACACTAATTCTATTGGTTTAATGCTCTATGTTGTTTACCTGAGTTACTTTAATTACATCCTTAGAGGCCCCATATCCAAATACAGCCATACTGGGGGTTAGGGCTTTAATGTATAAGTTTTGGGGAGACACAAACATTCAGTCCATAACAGTACTATTATTCCAATTTTGCAGATAAGGAAACTGAGGTCTCCAGGAACCTGTGAAAGACCTGAGAGAAAAGTTAAATGGTAGACTTAGGATTCAATTCTGGGCTGTCTGACCCCAAAGCCCATGATGTTGCTACAAGGCTCCAGCATTCCTTATAGATACAGAGTGAGATTCACAGCTGTCTCCCATAACACTACAAAATAATTCATGATAGGAAGGTTCAGTGGAGATGTTGATCATAACCCATGGTTCAAAATCCCTCATAGAGTTCTTCCTTGTGGCCTAACCAAAATATCCTGCTGTGCCTCCTAGAGTACTAAATCTAAGCTGCTGTTTCTTTTCTACTCATCTTCACTTACCCAAACTGGAATTCTGTGTTTAGTGGGCAGTCCCTATAGGAGGTGCTGGTGTTATTTATTTTTTAACGTTTGACAGGGGAAGGTGAAGAAGAGAACTAGAAATGGAGCACTGGCTTGGGGTATGTATTCCTACCTGATCCAGCTTTTTAAACTTGTTTATGTGTAATTTATGGATGAAGAACTAGAGTGAGAGGAGGTTTAGAGATTGTTAGGGACCCAAGGGTTCAGAGAAGTCAGTAGTTTAAAAAAAATGGTTGTGCAGAGTGGATCGATAAGTTCATAAAAGGCATAGGTCTGATCAGGATGCCCAAGCCAAAGAGCGTTGGCTAATGAGCGGTGATCACCTCTATCCCATGGGCCTCTGCAGTGAACCAGGAGGTCCTCTGAAAAGCAGCTGAGAGAAATTCTAGAAACTGTGTAATTGGGAGTTCTGGGTAGAGCCGGATAGTCAATACTTTAGGCTTTACAAGTCATACAGTCTACGGTGCAACTCTATTTAACTCTGGCAGCATTGTTGCATGAAGGCAGCCATAGACAATAGCTAACAAATGAGCATGACAACAATCAAATAACACCTTATACATAAAAACAGGTGGCAGGTCAGCTGTCCCTTCCGTAGTTTGCCAACCCCTGACATAATACATGCTCAGTAAGTGTATGGTCCCTTAACATCTTCCTTTTGAAACTGAGGTCAATTTATTCCCGCTTTAACCTTTGCAAATGTTTAAACTTTTCCTTACAAAATAGCATCCAGAAGTACCTTACTACAATTGTTGATTGCTAATTCTGTTTTTCAAATAGTATTCACATAATCAAACACATTTATACTCCTCATGCTTTTTAAATGTGTCAATCCTACAGGGATCAGTGATTTGATCCCAAACCATAACTGTCTCCTATTTATTCCCCATATATTCTCCTATGATTTTATCATATGTCTACATATAAAATGACTGTAAAAACAAATCATCCCTAATAAAATCATAAAATTAGTTTCTACCATCCCATCAATATCTAGATAGAATGAAAGCTCACAAGGAGCTACAATGTTTGGTAATGTTTCACTTGGGATATGCTGCTTTATGATAAGCTGAAAATCTGAGTTCTATAAAAAAAAACATAAATCAGACCTTTGAATTTTATGTAATACAGTTCTCTTTATGTACATAAAATATTATTGAGTATTTAAATTTGGTTTGTTGCTGGCCGAGCTCAATGGGAAACAACCATAGTTACATTGCCTCTGTTTTCTCTTTGGGTTCCCAACTGGTTTCAATTTTACCTTTCAGCTATAAATTTCTTTAGTTCACAAAATCACATCAGTGTATTCTGTTGAGGGAAATCGAAGCATTAGAAAAATTGAGAAGGGTAGTAGAGGAAGTACTTAAATTTTTCATTTCTTTCTTTTTTTCTAAAGTCAAGTTTAGTTTGTTGGGGATTTTTTATTTGAAAGTGGTAAGCAACACTTGAGACTACTTCGTAAATGTGAAAAGACTTGAGAAGAACAAAATTTAGATAAGCTTAAAGTTATCCTGTTTTTAGGACAGAATCATGATCCTTTTCCTTCCCAATTTATCACCCTCTCTTATACTACTAAGAACGTAGAATATATAATATCATGCCCCTTTCCTTCCTTATAGCCTCATCCACTTGTAATCTGGATTTGCACACCCATAATTATGGAATCAGAATGTCAGAATAACTATAGGTACAGCCTCAGGACCTGCATCTCTAGTTCTCAATATTAGTAAGGTTTGAAAGAACTGTTCTAAGGCACATCACACAACACCGTAATAGCTCTATAAACACTCCCCAACCTGAAACTGAAAATGTAAATATCATCAACAGTAACCAGTGCAAGTCCTATTTTTAATTTCCTCTAAAGGTCAGAATCTAACACTAAAACAACGCTTGATCAACAATTCGGCTCATAATAGCGACAAGTAATGGGATTTTAAGGAAATGTGAAGGATACTTAAGGAACACTGGGTTTATTTTTAAATCAATTATTAACTTGAGGGCAAGGATCTTGCCATATATTCCTATAAATTCTCACTCTGCTAAGCATGTAGAAGTTTTAGGAATAAATAAGAATGCATTTTATACAGTATTTAAAAACATGTATGCACATAACAGATATTAAAAATAATAAGAGATACCACTGGCTTTCTCCCCTTTCATAAATGCAGTTATCACAATG
Organism: Mormoops blainvillei; assembly: GCA_004026545.1. Taxonomy (NCBI): domain Eukaryota; kingdom Metazoa; phylum Chordata; class Mammalia; order Chiroptera; family Mormoopidae; genus Mormoops; species Mormoops blainvillei. The sequence goes on along the minus strand of PVJD01018189.1, from coordinate 8,291 downwards.
GTAGAAGAGAAGAGAAAGGAAGATACAAAAAAATAATTTGCCATTGAAAAGGAAAGCGAATGGCAGTTGAAGATGGATTCATCCTTGCTGGATGTAAACACTGTCCTATTTGACCATGTCACTGAAAACAACCAAAGCAGGTAAGGACTTGGAAGATGCAAAATAGGAAAAGACAAACTATTTTCCATAAAAACTGGAATCTTCAAAAGGGGGAAAACTCAGTTTAACCAAAATCCATAGCTGAGCTAGACATTACACTTAGGAAGCATACCATAGTTGGTTTCATTGTTTTTTAAATTTTTTTGCATACCATGTAGATATTTTAAAGTTTGTATGCCTTAGAACCTGTATCTCAAGAACAACAGATCTCAAGGACCAAATTCTAGTGAAAGTACATATTTCTAAATAGAATACTCTGTTTATGTAAAGGTCAATTTCAGTTATGTTCCCAGATAGTAGCATGTTGATACCACCTGTACACAATGAGAATGATAACCTAAGTTCAACATGTAAGCTATTTATCACAGCAGATTAAGTCAACTTCTGTGAAACCTATTCAATAGGTGCACTTAGTCTGATGTTAATTCACTGATAAGGATAACTGGGGTAGATGTGTGTGTATCATTAACTATATTATAGGTGGCTTCAGTTTAACAATGAGCTTCCCTGAGGTACTTTATTCTACACAGGCCAAAAATAGTTTGGGTTGTAAGCATTTAAGAACTTTTAAAAAAGTTTTTGGATGAAGTTCCAGATATGAGAACTCTGTCTCCTGTGAGAACTATCTTTTAATAATATTATTTCTGTGGTATAGAAAATTTTAATGTAACTTCAAAAGATATACTATAAAACAAGAACATAAGCCTAGTTACTTATTGTAGAATTGGTAATTGCCTATTGTGTACCTTTTATTAATTTTTGAGCTCAAGAGGTGCATAATAGAGGGCACTGTATTGTTTATAAAGGCTTATATAAGCTAATGTTTAAGATTAAACACTAAATCTTAGGGCAAAACAAAACTCAAATGTACATTGGAACCTCAATGTATGGCTTCCCAAATTCCCTGAAATCTGTAAAATGAGGTAGAACTATTACCATATAAAGTAAAATACATCTTATAAAGATTAGAATGAAACCTGCATAGTGTAAAAAAAAATCAGAAATCCATCAAATTGAAGGTTTTACTGGAAACGTCAAAGAGAAAGTAATAACCCAGGTAAGAAGCAGCTGCTAATAGTCTCAGACAGCAAAGGAATTTTACTGGATCAGGACAGCAACCTGCTTGACTCTTTTCCCTAGCAACTATTTCAAACCTGCTCTGCTTGCCAATAGGCTGACCTTTACTTCACCCCAGCAACTTCAGTCTGATCACAGTGGGGGTTCATTGTTGCTTTCCTCATGGCTGCCACCAAAGCATGCCTCTGCTTGTAGCTTAGGACACTTTGAATGTGAACTTAAGCACTGGTTATAACTACAGAGAAAGAGCAGGAAGTCATTATATAAAATTTAGAACAGAAATGTCATAAACATATAATCAAAGTAAAAGCTTCAAAGTGGCTAATAAGAAATGATAGATTCCTATTTCTTACTAGAAAATTATACTAAAATATCAGGTAAAAAAACTGAACACCAAAGTGGGGTGCGACAAGCCATGAAGAAGAATGAAAGAACTAATATATCTAAGCTTTCCACTTAGATCTCATGGAAATAAGTCTGATAAGACATTTAAAAGGGCAGAGATTATATCTGATATTTAGTGCAGTATTTAAAAAAAACAAGGCATGGAAGACGCAATAGGAATAAGGGAATACAGTAAAAATGGTTACACTTACTTAAAATCACGCTTAAAGTTCTGTATCCAAAATATATGTATTTTAATATATTATGGGTATGACATGAGTCATTGTGGATACAGTTATTCTATGTCCTTAATATACATGAAAAGATTATAGGTTCTATTTGTAGGTATTGTAATTTTTTGCTTATTGTCTACTTAGGGCCAGCCTACCCAAAGATCCAAAAGGTAAGACAGGGCTACTGAATATTTGCAAAATACTTTACGCTTGCCTCCCTTCATATCTTTGCTGTCAAACCTGCATTTATCTCTTAAGACCCAAATAAAGTGCCACTTTCTCTATGAACCTTCTCCAATTAGCAGCACATTCCTTGCCTATGTACATCACTGATAAGGTATTTTCCACATGCTGCCCTACTTTTAAGGTGCATGTATGCATCTCATTGCCTTCCCTAGGTTACAAGTTCACAGGGGAAACAACAAAGTTTGATACAACTTTGTGTTCCACCTCCATCCCATTTCCTACAGTACCTGGAAAAGCTATTTCAAGAAACAGTATGTGAATAAAATATGTGAAATAGGGTAGAAAAATGAAGGTGCAGAAAGAGAAAGGAGAATTTGATGATCTTCTCTGTTCAAGATGTAACTCAAGCGTAAACAGTGACGGAACATTCAGTGAAAAAGAATCCCAGACAGAAGATTAGACCCTGGAGAATGCCCAAAGTTATGGACACAAAGAAGAATGAACAACCAATTAAGAGGACAAAAAGAACAATCGAAAAGGTATGGTAAACAGTGGCATACACTGTCCCCACAATGAGAACGGTTTCAATAACAGGAAGTTAATAACAGTATCAAAAACAGCAGGAAGGTCAAGCACAGTCTAAGTCCTAAAACCAACCAACAAACAACAACAACAACAAAAAGACAAGAAGAAAAATAGGCCATTTCAGACCATACAGAGGAATTTCAAGAGAGCAACGACAACAGAAGCCACAGTACAGGATTTGAGGGAGAATTGAATGAAAACAGTGAGTAAAAACCACTTACATGAGAAGTTTAGTAGGAAAAACAACTTTATAGTATGAAGGAAACAGAAACAACATAATTGAATCTCAGGTTTATATAACTTTGCCTTTGACAAGAGTGCACCTGATTGTCAAATTCAAGAACAGCTTTTATTCACAAAATGACTTCAGAACAAACCCAGCATACAATGACTTACCGGACAAAATCAATAGAAATTGTGCTAAAGAGATTATACTATTGAACAAAGCATGTTGCATCAATATCTATAATGGAATGAGATATGGTGATACAATGGTCCAAAGCTTCCTGGAATTGCTCCTTAATGAAATCAACCAGGAAAAGAAGATCCAAACAGTAAGTAAGTACCACACCCTCTTTTTACTGATGACAAAAATAATATTTTCCAGTGTTATAGAAATAGCAAAGTAGTATACAGCAGTGCTAACCAAACTAGGCTCACGATTATTGTTTAGATAACTAAATGTTTATATAACAAGCAGAACTCATAAGGACCCGTCAACATCTATGGCAAAGAAACACAGCAACCCCATTTATATGAGTCAACAAATGAGTAAAAGTGGAATGGTATGTTCGTTGGAAAATGTTCCACAAGCAGCAGCCAATGACATTTTTATTGAATTACAAAAGTTACTGAATAAATATTAGAACACTATTTAATTCTGTCATATCAAAGCTAAACTAAAATATGAAGCATTTATCTACAACATTAGCTGGAGAAAATAAACTGGCCGTTACCCATTTACCCATGGTGTCCTGAAGGTGTGAAATCTGACCATATGCAGGCCTCATGGTAGTTATTAAAGCTTCCCTCTATACTGAGTACAGATGGACCAGCAAGCGGGTCTACCAACAAGACGGCAGGTAGCTTTCTTAATTTACTAACTGCTTTTGCAGTCTTATTAAGAGAAAATATTCAAGGAAATAATAAAATTTGCTGGGTCAATTTAGTGACAAATGCATGTTATTCCAAACAATTTCAATACAATATAATTAAAGAAATAGTTAACTTCTCAGTAGGCGGCAAGGTGTTACCATAGGAAATGAAAGAGTTCCAAGAAATGCTCACTGCCTTAAGAAAGTGATGGTATCCAACATGATTACCAAATTAACATTTCAATTAATTTTTAAAGTTTCATTTAAAAGGTGATTGCTTATACTCACCTATAGCTATGAATGCCATGTATGAACTATAATTTAGTAATAACACCCAAAGAAAATCAAACATTTATTTTCTAATATCACTTATTATTAATGGTGCTGATTTCTATGTCATCTCCTATTTAATAAGTGCCAAAGATTAAATATCTCGATCCCTTATTTATCATAATAACTCTTTAAAGTAAATACTCCATTTTTACTATACAAAAAATTAGGTTCAGGGCAGTGATAAAACTTTGTCTATTTAACGAGCAATAAATCTGAGAGTCAAACTCATGCCAATAGAGCTTTCCAGTACATATTCCTTCCACTACAGTAGGCTGCCTCACTTAGTGTGTTTGCTTATCATTTCATCAATGAACTATCACGTGTAAAATATGAAGCAGAGTGGCTGGCACTTAGGAACCTTGATAAATGCCAATTCCTATCCAATGTGTCCCACCAATCATTCTACAAATGCTGTTCATGTCCATTTGGATAACCAAATGGGTTATACAAAGAAATAAGGCTCTGTACATTTACAGGTAAGAATATCAGACATACCAAATTCCATTGCTAAATATGATAATGGAAAAATCTGGTTTCATGAAATGAACAGAAATAAAACAATGAGTATATCCACTGATATACTTAATGGTAATTGAAGCATGATATACTGAGTTAACTATTTCCCAGATGAAAGGGTGATTATCTGCTGGCAGTTTCCTGGACTTGCTTTCTAATGGACATGGTCATTACCATGTTGAAAATAAGGAATCTCAGTATGAATTTTGCTTAAGTAATTCCAGTAATTTACAATCCGCAGTAAAAACACATACTCAAAAGATAATATAAAACCTGGCTTTCATTACAAAGTAAAATAAAATGTCCCTGGCATAGAATACCTTTGGGGATGAGTTACCTCTTGGCAAAATAAAGAGTATCAAAATAAAAATAAAACAAAAACACCTGTCAAATACAATAAGAGAGAAGACATTGCATTTTTAGCAGTTATTAGATGCTAGAGTTTACCACCACATAAAGGCTCTTACAGATACATCCTCAATACTTGGCCTCATTAAAATGTTTTAAAGCATGGAATCAATGAAACTGAACTGCATAAACACACATAATGAAAAAAAATAAACTACTTCAAGCTGATCACTTGAAAAGGAGAGCACCATTATGTTAGATGAGATATGAATCAAGAAGTCTGTGCTCTTTGTTCTTTTTACTCCTTCCTAGAAATTGTCCTATGCTTTAATCTAAAATTATTTAACAGCAGATATGGGTGATGTTGCTAGCTTCCAAGTCTATACTAATATATGTATGTTGCAATACATATATATTCATAATATCATACACAACAATATAGGAAAGTACAGACAAAGGCCTTCCCCTTGAGCTTCAGATTCATAAACCAAATGTCTTGCCTCTTCCACAGGATCTTCAAATAAAGATGCTCCAAAATGTATTCACATCTAGTAACATGAAAAGTGGTTTGTCTCCCCCCTATATTGGTTAAAGGCATCGTAACCCAATATATATTATACAAGTAAGAAGCCATCTAGTCATCAATGACTCTTCTCTCCCTAAGCCTGCTTGTGCCCTGCAAAATTCTGCCTCCATTTCTACAGCCTTCTTTAGAGCCTTCAACAATTATTGCTTAGTCCATTCATTCATTCACTCATTCGTTCATTCATTCATCGATTTGTTCTACAGCTATGCACTACAGTAGTCAATGTGAAAGCAAACATGAATTAAACACAACCTCTGTTTAGAGAGGAGACAGATGAAAAACCACAACAATGTATTAAGGTGTATGGAAGAGCTAGGAATGTACAGTAGCCTCCTGAATTTTTGTTCTGCATTTTTTCACTCTAATTTCTTCTACATACTCATTACCAGGTTTACTTTTAAAGTATTATGTTTTATATATACTTAATTTTTCACTACCTATAGGATAAAGCTTAAGTAATGAACATGGCATTCACGGCCTTTCAAAGCCTGGCTGGAAATTAAAGTAATAACCCCCAAGTATAATTCCAAGTCTATAGTCTTTGCTGAAAACTATATCCAACTCCTTCTCAGCCTGAAAACATTTGGTTAGGCTAAAATACCATGTCCTCTGGGATGCCTTCCTGAACTCTTCCAAGCAGAATTAATGACTTCCTCCTATGGGTCTTTACAGTTTTTTGTTCCTAGCATGGACATATAAGTTAATATACTGAATTATCAGTAGTTTAGATACCCAGCTCCCCAATTAAGTCTGAGTTTCTTAAAGCCATCAGCCATATATTGACCATACTTCTATCACCAGAAACTAGTGCCAATTTGGTATATGACAGACATTTAAAAAAATGTTTGCTAAACTGAATGAAAATATTATTCTGCCAAACTACAACAATTATTTAAAATCTATGCATCAGAAATTAAAATGCATTCTATTTTAAGAAATTCAAAGCTGTCTTTCCATAGTTATCACACATCAACCCTTATACCCATAATTAAATTTCATTAAAGATGCCACAGCCATTCATTGCAACACATCATACTTAATAATTACGATTATGTGATTGATTTATGTTTTCTATTTCCATCACTAGCATGGAACTTACCAGCTAGCATATATGTGTTTCTCTAGTAAAGCCCAGATAACAACTAACACAGGTTTCCTATGACAAAATCCTAGTGACAAGTCACTCTACATGATAAGCATAGCCTCTGTGAGTTCTTCGAGAGCCTGGAGCAACCTCATGCAGGCAGCTTTCACTCAATGCCCTCCAGTCCTGAGCTGAAAAATCAGAAACCACACACATACACACAGAAGCACGCATGCGTTCATTATTAGGGGCCATTTAGTAAGACACTTCTCTGTGTAGACTGAACTGATTTTTCACTTGATTTCCCTCCCCACAACACTTTTAAAAAAGTTATTTTGTGAATGGGGAGAGGGAGAATTGTGTGAGAGAGAAACTAGAAACTATAATTATTGAAAGAACATAGTTCTTACCCATGAAATCATCTCATGAATCACTCTGATTCTTCAATAGGGGGCTATAATAATTTCCCTGTCCTAAAAATGACTATTAGTAGCTGAGTTGGATCAAGAAAAGAATGGGTACCATGATTTCTGTAGTCAGGCACTTCATGTCTCATGTTTAGGAAAATGCAACACAAGAATAAACTCATTTTGAAATGTCATGTATCCACATTAAAATGGGTTACTTGAACTTCTGTTTCTGAAACTGTGGTAGATTATATACCCTGACTTAGCTGCTCCCAACAGAAAAGAAATAAATGTAATAAATATTTTCTTAATTTAAAATGCATAGATAATCTGGCAAGAAAGGGAGGAATGTGTAGAGGCCAAAAATGAAGTGAAAGATGAACTCATAGAGGTAAACATCAATAGAGCAAGCTTTGACCTTCAGTGAATTTGCTAAACCCAGATGAACTTGAGCTTCGGTTTTCAAGGTGCCAAGTATAGGGCAATGAACACCAAGTCCAGAAACTTATCAAAGTGGAAAGAGAGATAGAAAATGTCTCCATAAACCCTAGGGGACTACAGTTCAGTTTAAGAGTATATTATAAATGAACTTGCTTATCTCCCAGGAGGCATTAGAAGAAAGTTGACCATATCAAACTTTGGTGCTAAATGGAAAAAGTAAGAAATATTCTGAAAGAATTTCTAGACAAAAGCCAGTCCTTATACTGTGAGAATTCTCACTTATTCAATAGTCTAAAATACCTGAAGCCAAAATTTTGACACAACTTTAGGTTGGTAGCAACCTAGTCAATGGAACCATAAATCTATTATGAAGGATATTAATCAACACAGAAGACCTTAAAGTACAAAAAACAAGCAGGTTTAAAATAGTTAAAGAAATAAAAAAGACTGACACTATAAGTAAAGAGCAAGAAACAATTAAAATGACTAGGTAAACCTGTGAAAAAATAAATAAAATTTATTTACAATCTTTAAAATCCAAAGTAGTTCTTCAGTCTTTCACAACATGAAGAATTTTGCAGAGTTTAGGTCAATTATAATATGTCCCTCAAACAGAGCTGGTCTGACTCTTTTTTTAAATATTTAATTTTATTTTTAAATAATATTTTATTGATTATGCTATTAGAGTTGTCCCATTTTTCCCCCTTGCCCCACTCCACCCAGCACCCCCCACTCCCTCAGGTAACCCCCACACCATTGTTTACGTCCATGGGTTGTGCATATAAGTGCTTGGGGTACTCCCTTTCCCATACTGTACTTTACATCACCATGAATATCCTGTAACTACCAATTTGTACT
>PVJD01018188.1:0-15278 GCA_004026545.1 Mormoops blainvillei | reverse complement strand
CTACACCAGAGGGGCACATATCGAACAATCTGAGGAAATTCCTTGAAAACTTTCCATCTTGATTTGAGGTGAAGGAGGAATTATCCTTCACCTGCCCCTGGTGGGGGCGGGGGGGACAGTGCAGAACTTACGGCACACCAAGAGCTCTTTGAACAAACTATCCCCTAATTGATAATAATCTTTTCTTGGCCTCTCCAGCATCTTTCATAGACCGGAATTCAGTGGTTAGAGGTGTGGAACCATTTTTGTGTCTCATCAGATTACAAGTCTGCATAGTGGTATCTCACTTTACTCTGAAATGTGGTATCCTTTACAGAGTCACCCCAGTTTAAAGTGAGGCTTAAGAAGTTTCATTTTATTATCTTGTTTCACTTTCAATAAACTGTTCTTTTTTCTAAAATATTTGGTCCTTGCAAGTGAAGCAGTTTAACTAACATGAACCCTATAATCATGAGTTTGGGAGGAGATTTCCAGAGAAATCATGGAAGAATGGGGGAAGTGGGAGACGTAGAGGGGAGAATGGTAGTAGGGCTTTAGACTAATTGATTTAGGAGCCCTCCTTATAATCACTGTGTCCAATTTGTGGCCCCCAAAGTGCTTTAACACTTTGGGGAAGAGTTGCTGCTACATCATTAGGAGAAAATAATGGCAAGTAAGATAAGCCAATTACATCCATTTTCCCATGATACCAAAAGTGAGCTATAAACTGAGGCACAGCAAGTAAGTATAATAGTCCAATATATAAACGTTACTACCACCCCCCGAAGCTGGATACAACAGCATGAAAATGTTCAGCTGAAACAAATTATCCAAATGTCTAATCCAGGTAATGGGGTTGAAGGTGGGGACTGGCGGAACTGGGCAAAACGGGAGAAAACGGGACGTCTGCAACAGTGGCAATACTAAAAATAAAGTTAAAAAAAGATAATGGGTTGAGTTTATATGAGAAGATCACTCTTTCTACTTTAAAAATATAAAATAAAAAAACTAGGTAAAATGTTAAACCATTTTAAACATGCCAGAATAATAACTATTTTAAAAGTATGGTACTGGTGCACAAATACAAAGATCAATGGAACAGAATAGGAAGTATTTAAAGATATCCAAATACACATGGGAAATTAAAGTAGATAAAGTCAGCATGTGAGATTAGTAGGGAAAAATGGATTACTGGGTGAGTGGTGTTGGGACAACTGGAAAAACATCTGGCAAAAAATAAAATTGGCTTCCTGCCTCACAAAAAAGACAATAAAAAATTTAAATATAAGACTACAAAATTTTCTCATACATACACCCCACAAACAAAAGACTGGTGACAAATGAGAAAAACACTTGTACCTTATATCACTGTTACAGAGCCCATTCTCTTACAATGTCAAGTGCTCTGCGACACGACAGAGAAGTGGGCAAAGGGTGTAAGCAGATGGTTCATGTGATGGAAAATTCACATGGTTCTTCAGTTTATGAGAAGATCCTCACTGGTGCTTATAATAAGAGAAATATAAATTAAAGCTACAGTGGGATATGGTTTTCTACTTTTAAGGGGTGACATGTTGAAGATGTGGGAGAACAGGCATCTGCAGGCATGCCAGGAGTAAAACTAGTATAACCTCGACAGAGGGCCAGGCCCATCAAAATAAAGATAAACGGGCTGCTTGGGCGAGCCATTTCTCTTTAGAGATTCACATAAGTGAAATTACATCACTATAAGCACAGTCATCACAGTAAGATGAGATATGCATAAGGATATTCACTGCAGCATTATTTGTAACAGTAAAAGACAGCAAACAACCTAAATGCTTATGAGTAGGGGACCGCTTAAAAAAATTATAGTACAACAAAACAAAGTAGCCATTGGGAGAATGAGGAAAGCACCAACACAAAGTGACCTATAATGCTGTCCATACTGTTATGTGAAAAATAGCATTTGTAGCTTGCTGTTTGTTTACGCATACATGGTATTTCTGAAAGGCTACATAAGAAACTGGTAATAGTGGGTTTATCTAGAGAGAGGACTGAGTGGCTGGGGAAACAAGAGTAGTAAGAAAGTGTCACACTCTCACTCTGTACATTTTTGGGAGGGGGAGTAGAGCCTTTTGAAAAAGTGTAATTCCAAGCCCAGGCTAATTTGGGGCCAAATTTGTATTACCATTATGGTACAGAGGCCCCGAGCTGAGAAACTTACGTAAAAATTGGTCTAGAAGTGGAGTGTCGGGACGGGCCCTCAGCCAGGGATGACGGGAGCAACTTCACAGGAACCCCCTGCAATGCCGGGCACCGTTACCTGCGGGGCTCGGAACCGTCATCCACCCAGTGCTCTTTTAGGCCAGGTTTGCTCCCGTTTGCTCTGTCCTATGACTTTCCTGTCTCTGGGTCTCTGGTGTTCCTTTAAGCCACTCTGCTAGTTACAGAGACAGACAGGGGGCCTTAGCTAGTCCTGGTAAGCTTCATCACGCCTAATGTCTTCGGCTCCATACCCTTTCCACTTCCCCTCTCATGTTCATCCGTCAGTGTCTTTTGATTACAACTTAGCATTTACTTCAGGTTGCTTTAGCCTTCCTCAGGTGAATTTCCTGTCTATTATAGCCTAGTCCATGCCCCTTCTGCCTCCCTGAACTTATCCTAGACCAGTGTGTCACAGCACCCAGACACCAGCCACTGAATGGAACTTCTTCCGGGAAGTCAGTTTCTCCACCCTGCCTCCCCTTCCCTTAGCAGGTGGTCCTGGGACAGTTTCTCTATTTCCTCCCATCACCTTTGCCCTTGGGCTCAAACTGTTTGGGCTGACCCAGCAGAGAGGAACAAATGATTCAGGGAGTACCCATTTTTTTCTTCCATTGAATGTCAGCCTTCTAAAGTGTGTTTTACCGAACTTGAACTAGCTTTGTTGCAACTGACCTGACATTTTCTCTGCATTCTCTTTAACTTTATTGATTTCATTTTGTAAGGAGATAATCAGTTTAGCATGTTGTTTACTCCCTACATTCTTGTACTCTTCCCAATATTCCTTCTCACTCAGTTTCTCAAGAAATAGTTTCTCAGTATTACTTATTTGCAAGCGCATATCTGTTGAAAGAAAACCAAAACACCATGTCATTTCTGCTGTCCTTGCAACCATTATATGTTGCAATCTGATTTTATGAAGTTAGGATCTGATATTAAAATGCTGTTATCTCATAAATCCAATTTTATATCCACAATTTAAGGAAGCCTAAACCATTCAAACTATTGTTTAACTATCCCTCATGATTCAAGCTCTAAGTAAAATTAAAATTCTAATTCTAAAGTAGATGCATGGTTTTGGGGCTGTGGGTGAGAGCTATAACAGACAATTAAGCTATATGCCTAGGAACCCATAGATTTAAAATTATTCCTGTGAAAGCTTTATAAGGGTTCTATCTTGTACAATATATTATGTCACATATACACTTTATTAGTAAATTGTCATTTTTCTGGCCATTATGCCTCTGGGCAAAGGGATTTAACCTTATGCCATTCTGTAGTCCTTGGCAACCATTTCTATAAGTAAGTGGTTTGAGTCTGTCATTTAAAGTTGGTTTGTGGGAAATGATAGTATACGACAGTCATAGCAACATGTTTTCCCCCACTCTCACTTATAAGGCTTCAGAGTGAAAGATAAGTTTCCCAAATATTGATCTATATCAACCATATAAACTTTCAGTTTGCCCTGGACACTTGCTAAACATGAAATAGGATATGCTACTTAATCTTTAAGCTGAATATATTATGCGGCTGAATATTTTGAAAAAGAAAGCATTACAGAGAGCAGGTGCAATGCATTTAATGGCTCTTTGGCTTGCTGCCACACACCGTCTTGTCTGAGAGCTCCTTGACGGCGACACTGCAGCTCACTCAGCTCTGTAAATCCAGCACCTAGCAAGAGTCTGGCACTTAGGCGGCACCAGAAGATGCTATGGAATGGCTGAAGCATTCCAGTCAGGCCAGAGGGATGTTCTTCAGTCCAGAGCTCCTAAAGTACTTTGGCCATGTCTTTTTCCACAGATGTAAATAAGATTATATATCTTAAAATCCCTTAATAAATGGCACTTGTTTCTGTCATTAAACAATTAATACTCCTATAGCCCATTTGGTCAGCTGTCCTCTTATTTGATCAGCCTATTGCTGTCTCAGCCCCGTGCCACATTCAGCTTTTAGGGGGTGCGCTGGTCGACGTCGCTGAAGTTATTGAAAGAGAAGTGGATGTAGTGGCTGTTGTTCGACTTTTCCAGAACCCCTCTTTACTTCCCGTCTAGTAACACACTTTTCCTACTCCTTGTCAGAAAAGGGGTGCGGCAAAAGTAGGTTTACAATTGTTTGTACGGAAAATAATACAGTAATTAAGAAATAATACAAGAATAAACTCTGTGTTTCACATACTCACAACTGTAAACCTACCCTTGCCCCACTGTGTATGTAGGCCAATTACAGTGGTCCCTTCTCCTGATCATAGGGACTGGTCCAGGGGTAAGCATGTCCCAAGCTAGGCACACCCTCTGAGCCCTTCCATAGAAATATTTTTACTGAAACTGGTAGAAAACATGTCTCTTTTGTCTCTGTTTTGAGGTTATAAGGATGTAAGATCAGAGATGTCTATGGTTAGAATTCTGGCCCCATGGGGACAACAGTCTCAGAAAAAGGGGCCAACTTTCAGGGGGAAACCAGAGAGAGAAGAAGGATAAAGGAGATGGGGAGAACGAGGGAAGAAGAGAGAGAGGAGAAGAAATGGGGAGGGGAGAGGGGGACTGAAAAAAAAAAAAGGTAGTATCTGACAGCATGTGAGGCTCTGGGTCACCCTGTTTTCTGCTTGGTTATAGGAAAAAGTTACCTTCCTCTTTATGCTTAAGCTAGTTTGCGTTAGATTTTTATCCTTGTAACTGAAAGGGTCCTGACGGAGCGTTGGAAGAATGAGGTCACAGCAGTACTTCACAAACTGCACTGAGCACAGGAATGCCCGAGGAGCTTGTCAATTGCGGATTCTGATTCAGTAGGCCTGGATGGGGCTGAGACTGCATTGAAACAAGCTGCCATGTGTCGGCAGGGCTGCTGCTCCACAGACCAAAGCCAGTTGCGAGTGACTGCCTGGTATGTAACACGACTGCCTCGGGAATCTTTTCAGACACATCTGTTCTCTCCCTTTCCCTCTCTTCCTCGGCATCTGTGGGCTGCTTTCTTCCTTGGACCACATGCAGGCCGAGGCCTCTTTTGCTGTGCGCAGTCATCCAGCTGGGCCCCAGTCTTGTATGACATACATACCCTGGACTGAGTCCTAACCATAAACAGGCACACCTCAACTAACTGGCCCATTCACATCTGAAGGCAGTTCAGTGAGCACATCTGACTCGTGTCTGTTTTGGTCTCACTCCCATCTCAAGGGATTTATTAAATTATTCCTTCGAAACTTAAGCAACCCTGCATAATACAGTATCTACCATCTCATTACATCACTGTTGCCCAGAAAGAGACTTGGGTAGGTGGAGGTTTATGGGGACAATTTTGGAGGCCCTCTGAAAACTGAAGTTTGCTGAGTAATGTTTGGTTTTGGTAAATATTTCATTCAAAACAACAAATTATCTATGAATGGAATGCCTGCTCTCTCAAAGTGCTTGGATAAGGTGGCTCTCTGAAATATTGGAGAAATTCAGGAAAATCTTGTCCCTTGCTTGGCCTCCCAGCTTCTAGCACTCAGGTCTCTTTGCCATGTTTCCCAGCTTCCTGGCAGAGATGGTATATATAGGGGTGCTGGCAAAAGTGGCTTTAGAAATCTTGGCAGCAAATCTGAGATAAAGGAATAGGAATTTTAAAAAATGCAAGTGTCAGAACTGTGTGTGTGACTTACCCACAGGATCATGGTACTTCCTAAACCCATGGCAAAAGTACAATCTGGGCCCTTCATATTCTGCACCTAGCATCACTTCTATCCATGTCGTCCAAACTGCCGTTTTTCTGACTCTAATCCCTCTTTCCCCATCGAAATGCGGGTGGGAGGGGGAGCTTAGTTCCACAGATGTATTGGGCTGGGGGAGCCTCCTGGTGATGCTTGCTTTATCATTCCCAAGGCTGAACAGAGGCTGAAGCCAATGAAGCCACCAAACGAGAGCATTTCCCAAAAGAAAGAACAAATCCCCACCGCGAGGAGCTCGGAGTGGTATCTAACAGGATATAGTCCCAAGCGTAGCAGTCAGATGGTTTTCGTGTGACTTTGCTTTTGATCACCGCCCTTACTCCCCCTCCTCACTTGACTTCAGTATCTCTGCCCACTTTATTTCCCGCTCCTGTTCATTTGCCTGCCTGGGTTTGTAGTTGTGGCGATAATGATGTCATCTGAAGTACATTCACAGCATTTTTCACTTATTAGGAAACAGAAGTGTTAATGCATTCAAGAAATAACTTGATTCACCTTTATGATAATGTTCTAAGTTCATAAATCACCTTTTAAGTTTTGTTCCTTGTCTCTTTCAAACTTCCACTTCTCCGTCATTGCTGTTTCAACATCCTCTCTTGTTACAGCTTTTAAGCCTTCTGACTTGTCTTCGCTCAGTTCCTTCAGTAGGTGCCGTATATGCCACATCTGTTCATCCTTTAAGCGCCTATTCTGTCGTGAAAATCAACAGTGGTTAACTACATCTGCTGAAGTATTTATACTCATCTTCCTCAAAACAGAGTCACACATCGAGGGTTGCAAAGTAAGAAAGAAATATTTAATGAAATAAGTTATACAATAATATCCCTGAAAGTTTATGGAACACGAAACACAAAACAAAATTAAACCCATCAATATGGTAACCATTGGATAGGGAGTTACATTTAAAAAAGTGTGTTGCCAATCTACCAGTCTCTCACCACATAATAGAATCAACGAATGCTCAAGTTAGAACTTGGAGGTCACTTTCTCCTGCTTAACACCATTCTTCTTCAGCAAATCATCATTCATTTAGTCAATGTAGTTCTCTATATACTAGGAATATATAAGCGAACCAAATAGACAAAAAGTACTGGTCTTGTGGAATTTACATTATTCTTTGCTTTTTTCACAAATGACCCCAATTTTCTTATTTTACAGTGATGGCTACTCACCATTCCAATACTTCATACTTGAAATATAGACTGAATTTCCTCTGTGGCTATTTCATCTATGTTTCCAAGCTTCTTATATTTAATCAACTTAGAGTTTATTCTTACCGTTGCTATCTTATTATGTATGTGCAGAGGAATTTTAGTGTGTGTGAACTCAACACATTTTCTTTGTAATTTTCTTAGGGTCTCTTTAAGTTCTAATACTTCCCTGGTGTCTCTCCTTCAATTTTTTGAAACCTAATAAACTGTGTGTACTTAAATATTTTAATACTTCTTTTAAAAATTACTTATTTGCCTGTAATTTAACATACTCTTTACAATAACTTTTTCAACATTATATTTTATTTCTGTTATCCATGTCTTTTATCCTCTTAACTTACTTGGATACTTTCAGAGTATTTTCTCTCCCAAAATTGATTCTTTAGGCCAGTGCTTCTCAAGGTTTACTGTGCGTACCGAGCACCGGGGGGTCTTGCTAACATGCAGATTCTGATTCAGTAAGTTTGGCACATTTCTGACAAGTTCCAGGTGATGTCACGCCTGCTGGCTCACCAGCCACACGTTCGCTAGAAGGGTTCTTTCAGGTAATCCAAATAATTTATGATTTATTGATAGTATTAGAGCCTGCTAAAACTCCATTCTTTGTTACTTAATCCAACAAACTTTAAACTGAAGGACTGAAAAATTTGATTTCTTAAAATCGTGTGGCAAAATAAGCATTAGTTTAATAAACTAGGATTTAATGTTACTTTAATGCTCTTTTAAGCTATTCCATAGGATGTATGATGTGATTGTCATTTCAGTGCATTAGAATTTTACTTTAAAACTTTAACAAATAGAACAAAAGCAATAGGCAATTAACTTCATGATGCACAGAACTGATAAAAACAGGCCAAAAAAAAAAAAAAAGGAAAGGATTGCGATAGATAGGCTTTGAGTAATTTCAAAAAATGGGAACAAAGATTAAAAGGTAATGCTATTAAAAATGTAGTGGTTTAACTTCTCTGATATTTTGTTTACAGTATTCTGAACTATCATAATTAATTCTGTCTCTGAAGAATTCTTAATACTAAGGGATTCATAATTGCACAATCTGAAAACTGAATCTCTTTCCTTCTAAACTAGTCTTTAAAATCTTATTGGGAGAGACCTAAGCAGGAATATTCAAATGAAGACCTCCAAAAATCCCCTCCTTCATGAAAACAGTTAGAAAACTGGCAAAACGGTCAAAATCAACGTTTCAGAACTCTGGAAATTAAAGGCTTGCAATAACTTCCAGAGAGCGTTTATTCAAGAACAATAGTTGAATCTGGGTAAGGACAGTGAGCTTTGTGGTATTTCGCCTTGCTCTGAAAACCAAGAGCCTTATAGTCACGGTAAAAACCAGTGGCCTAGCAGCCTCGGGGAGGGGGCCAGGGAGAAAAGGGGTGGGGAGCAGAACTCTTCCAAAGTACACTCCCAAAATAACCATCATCATTTGGTGTAACTGGTAGTTCCCTGGAAAACCCCACCAGCAGCCTTGTCTTTATTTGACCTAGCTCAGAACCCTGAGGTGGTATAACAGTTGGGATAAACAACAAACTGACCAAAGAAACAAACAAACAAAAAAGCAAAAATCTTGAAAGGAAAGCTGGAGAGGAGATGTTCATAGGGAGCTTTGACATAGTCTCAGGAATCTTAAAAGGCCACGTGCATGTATAAGGCTGTGAGCATGCTGAGGGCTGTGCAGGTGCTTAGGAAAGACCGAAGGAGGCCCTTAGCACTCATCTGACCTGGAGGTTCTGCAGAAGCAAGAAGTAAAGGTGAAGGTGGAGTTGTAAATTTCCTGGCTGAGTGTAGAAGTCATGTCCCAGCAAGCACACAGAGCCCCGCAGCAAAGGCTGGGAGGTTTATTGGTTAAAGACATGTAAAAAACTTTCTATCCAGTCCAATCATTAACTGATCGCTAAGCTAAGCAAGTAAAGACTTTAGTGGCCACGCACAACAAAAAGCATAGGTTTTGCAGAATTGGTTCCAGCAAGTCACTAAGTAAAGAAACAACAACTACAATAAGTAGCAACAACAACAAACTGTGGGGAGAGAAGAGAATCTAATCTCCAAATTGTCACATTATAATATTCAAAATGTCTGGCTTTCAACAACAACAACAATGAAAAATTATGAGGAATGCACACACACACACACACACATACACACACACACCCACACCAAGAAAGTCCGATCCATGCATATTCTTACTGGGAATTTTACTGTACACAGGGGGAAAAAAGGCAGTCAATAGAAACTGTCCTTGAGGAAGCCCAGACATTGGACTTTCTAGATAAAGACTTTAAATCAGCTATCTAAAATATGTTCAGAGAGTTAAAGGAAAATAACGTCTCTTTAAATAGAAACTAGTAAGAAAGAGAAATACATTATTTTAAAAAACAGATCAAAATTCTCTACCGAAAAGGTGAGTACTTGAAATAACTTCCGTAGAGGGGCTTGACACAGATTCATGCCGGTGGAGTATGGTTCAGCCATGAAACCCAGGGACGTGCTGTGCGTAGACTGAACTATGTGTCTGCCCCACCCATTTACAGGTCGAAGCCCTCGTCCCCAAGGTGATGGTGTTTGGCAGTGAGGCCTTTAGGAAGGAATTAGATTTAGATGAAGTCGTCATGATAGAGTCCCCATGATGAGATTATTGCATTTATAAGAGGAAGTTTAGAGCCTTGTCTCATTCCACTGCTCTAGGGCAGGTGGGGGGGGGGGGCTTGATCTAAGTCTTATAATCTATACAAAAATTAACTCAAAGTGGACCATGATTTAAGTGGCAAAGGTAAAACTATAAACATTTTAGGATGAAACATAGGATAAAATCTGTGGGATGTAGGGCTAGTCAAAGAATTATTTATTTATTTATTCATTTATTTATATTGTATGATGTGCTCATCACTCCAAGTCAAGTCTCCTTCCATCACCATTTACCCCCCTGGGTACTCTCTTCTACCTCTCCCCACGCCCTTTGCCTTTGGTAATCACCTTGCTGTTGTCTGTGTCTGAGCTCTTTTTTTTACACTTAATCTCTTCACCTTTTTTACTAAGTCCTCTTAACGCTGCCCTCCCCCATAACTGTCAATCCGCTTTCTGTATCTATGAGTCTGTTTCTATTTTGTTTGTTTATTTTGTTCATTACATTCCACACGTAAGTGAAATTATATGGTACTTGTCTTTCTCTGACTGGTTTATTTCAGTTAGTATAATATTTTCTGGGTCCAACCATGCTATTGCAAAGGGTAAGATTTCCTTCTTTTTTATGGTCAACTAGTATTCCATTGTGTAACTGTACCACAGCTTTTTTATCCACTCATTTACTGATGGACGCTTGGGCTGCTTCTATCTTGGCTATTGTAAATAACGCTGTAATGAACATGGGGTGCATATATTCTTTCAAATTAGTGTTTAGATTCTCTTCAGAAACATTCCTAGAAGTGGAATCACTGGGTCAAAAGGCCGTCCCATTTTTAATTTTTTGAGGTATCTCCATACTGCTTTCCAAAGTGGTTGCACCAGTCTGCATTCCCACCAACAGTGCTAAAGGCTTCCCTTTTCTTCACATTCTCACCAATACTTTTTTTGTTGACTTATTGTTGATAGCCATTCTGACAGGAGTGAGGTGTTATCTCATTGTGGTTTTATTTTTATTTTTTTAATGTACATAATTTTATTACAAAATTCATTGTGGTTTTAATTTGCATTTCTCTGATTATTAGTGACATTTAGCATCTTTTCATATGTCTATTGGATATCTATCTGTATGTCCTCTTTGGAGAAGTGTCTTTCAGGTCCTTCACCCATTTTTTAATTGGATTGTTTGTTTTTTGGTGTTGAGTTTTATACCTTCTTTATAAATTTTGGATATTAACCCCTTATCTGATGTATTGGTGAATATGTTCTCCCATTTTGTGGGTTGTCTTCTTATTTTGTTGAAGGTTTCCTTTGCTTTTTAGTTTGATGCAGTCCCATTTGTTTATTTTTTCTATTGTTTCCCATTTTAGTTTTAGTTTGATGTACTCCCATTTGCTTATTTTTTCTATTGTTTCCCTTGGCTGGGGAGATATATCAAATAAAATATTGCTATGAACAATGTCCAAGATTTTATTGCCTATGTTTTCTTCTAGGATTTTTATTGTTTCAGGTCTAATATTTGTCTTTAATCCATTTTGAATTTTTTCTCGTGTGTGGCATAAGAAGTTGGTCTAATTTCATTTTTCTGCACATCATCTGTCCAATTTTCCCAGTTTTCCAAACTATCTAAAGATAGTTTGAATAAACTATCTTTAGCCCCTTGTATGTGCTTGCTTCCTCTGTTGAATATTAATTGGCTCTAAAGGTGTAAGTTTATTTCTGGATTCTCTATTCTGTTCCATTGATCTATGTGTCTGTTTTTATGCCAGTACCATGCTGTTTTGATTATGATGGCCTTATAGTATAGTTTGATATTAGGTAGCGTGATTCCTCCAACTTCGTTCTTCCTTCTCAGGATCGCTGTTGCTCTGTGGGGCCTTTTATCATTCCATATAAATTTTTGAAATATTTGGTTTAGTTCTGTGAAATACATCATTGGTATCTTGATAGGAATTGCACTGAATCTATAGATTGTTTTGGGTAGCATGGACATTTTAATGATGTTAATTTGTCCTATCCATGTACATGTTATGGGCTTCCACTTTTTTGTATCTTCTTCAGTCTCTTTCTTCAGTGTCTTATAGTTTTCTAAACACAGGTCTTTTACATCCTTGGTTAGACTTATTCCTAGGTATTTTACTCTTTGAAGCTACTGTGAATGGGATTGTTTTCTTAATTTCCCTTTCTGATCTTTATTGCCACATAAAAATGCAACTGATTTCTGGATATTAATTTTTTATCCTGCTACTTTGCTGAATTCATTTAGCAGTTCTAGTATTTTCTTGGTGGAATCTTTGGGATTCTCTATGTACAGTGATGTGATGTATCACATCATCTGCAAATAAACGGTTTTACTTCTACCTTTCCAATTTGGATGCCTTTTATTTCTTCTTCTTGTCTGATTGCTGTAGCTAGGACTTCTAGTACTACGCTGAATAAGAGTGGTGAGAGTAGACATCCCTGTCTTGTTCCTGATCTTATGAGAAATGCTTGTAGTTTTTTCCTGTTGAGTATGATGCTGGCAGTGAGTTTGTCATAAATGGCCTTTATTATGTTTAGGTATGTTCCCTCTATTCCCACTTTGCTGAGAGTTTTTACCATAAATGGGCACTGGATTTATCAAATGCTTTTTCTGCACCTATTGATATGATCATGTGGTTTTTATCCTTCATTTTATTTATATGGTGTATCACATTTATTGATTTGTGGATTTGTACCAACCTCGCATTCCTCGAATAAATTGCACTTGATCATGGTATATGATCTTTTGTTCTTTTTCAAAGATTTTATTTATTTTATTTTTAGACAGAGGGGAAGAGAGGGAGAAAGAGAGGGAGAGAAACATCAATGTGTGGTTGCCTCTCACACCCCCGTACTGGGGACCTTGCCTGAAACCCAGGCATGTGCCCTGACAGGGGAACTGAACTGGCGACCTTTTGATTGGCAGACCAATGCTCAATCCACTGAGCTATACCAGCCAGGGCATGATCTTTTTACTGTATTGCTGAATCTTGTTTGCTAATATTTTTTTGAGGGTTTCAACATCTATATTCATCAGAGATTCTGGCCTATAATTTTCTTTCTTTGTAGTGTCTTTATCTAGTTTTGGAACTAAATAATGCTGGCCTCATAAAATGAGCTTGGGAGTATTCCCTCTTCTTGAATTTTTTAAAAAAAGTTTGAGAAGGACAGGTATTAGTCTTCTTTGAGTGTTTGGTAAAATTCACCTGTGAAGCTACCCAGTCCAGGGCTTCAGTTTGTTGGAAGCTTTTTGATTACTGCTTCAGTTTTACTAGTTGTAATCTATCAATGTTAGCAGCTGAAAAATAAACCATTTATTACTCTTCAAGTGATTCTCAAATATTCCATTTTCTGGAATGAAATAGACTCATGTTTTGTTTTCTTATAAATAAATTGAATTACTTTGGCTTTACATAAGTTATTTTAAAATGAAATATTTGTAGAAAGTTGAATCATACCAATGAAAATATTCCTTGCTAAACTAGTGCACTGCTAATCCTTTTACCACATATGGGTTTTTCTACTTATTTTTGTAAAACTGGAAAATTACTTTTTCAAGTATGTTCTCAGTACTAAATAAATCTTATCTGATTATAGTTATGTTAATTTTAATAAGTCAACGATGACCTTTAAATTAAATTTCAAATAAAAAATCTTTACCATGATATATAGGCAAAACATTTACAAATATATTGATAATATAAAAATAACTATATACAATTCATAAAGAAATATATAATATATAAAGAAAACTTTCTTTTACTTTCCTTACATAGAATAATACCTTTCAAAGCGAATGCAATTGTTACATTAAATTTTAACACAATGACTATTCTTTTCAAACACGTGATTTTTTTATTTGTAAATTAAAACAGCATCACATGTCCTAAAAATGTAATTTTATGTTGTTAGAAACATTATTATATCATATTTGCAATTATATATAAATTTAACATCTATATCAAACTTCCCAAATCCCACATAAATTTCAAATGGAAGGGAAATATTTCTGACATGTTACAAAATTCATTAGGTCAGAAAAATTATTATGAGCTACAGATTGAAATAAAATTTAGATATATCCACCAATGTGCTAAAAATATATTTATCTTAAAATTGACATTAATTGGTGTTCAAGGTAAAAATAATTATTACATTATTGAACAGAGGAAAGGGGAGTTTCAAGAAATAAGCTTCCAAAAAGGGATTAGTTTTGTTTTGTAATGAGGCCATTTTATGAGCTTTTACCCTTTAACTTTATGACTCACAAGAACAGGAACAGAATTGCCAGAATAGTATACAGATTTCCCATCTATTCACCCAGCTTTTCCCAATGATAACATTTAATATAGTACATTGTCTAAACCAGGAAACTGACATTAGTACAATGTTTTTAACTAAACTAGGGGTGTTATTTGATTTTGCCAGTTTTTACATGCATTAATTTTTGTGCATAGAATTATGAAATTTTATCACATGTACATATAAGAATGATCGCCATCGAGATGGCATGTGAAGCTGTGGTGGTAAATATGGTGACCCCGAGAGAGGTTCGACTGAACAAAAAGGTTGAGTTCAGAACACCGGTAAATACCCTCATTAAGGGGTAGGTCCAGGAAAAAATAAATAAATGAAAAACATGAAGGAAAGGTCACAGGATTGAGAGGAAAATTAAGGGAGAGTGATGTCCTGGAACTCAAAGGAAAAAGAGCTTCGAGGCGACAGGAGCGATGGCTGAAGAGATGCAGGGCAAAGTCAGGACTTCAAAGCGTCCACTGGACCTGGCTAATTGGTCATTAGTAACTGTTGCTAGAGCAGCAATGGTGGAATTGTAGGAGTGAAAGAATGAACTGGGCAGTAAGGAAGTGGACACAGTGAACTATGAAATATCTAATGAGGTAAGTGGAACAATGAATGCAAACAGAGAGAAAGATTCTAAATGAGGTGTTAGTCTAAACATAACTGACACATAGGAAGGGATGATGGGTAGGAAGGAAGAGGGACATTTCTAATTTTGACATACTGAAGAGAAAAATATGTCTTGCTAGTGAGTCATACTCAATTTAGCAATTTGAATACATGTGACCTCAACATTCCAGGTTAGATTGGGGGAACTAAAAGGATCTAGCCAAGAGAAAAGAATTCCGGGAAGAGAAAATAGCCTCTTTATTGTAAAGGTACAAAAACGAGAAATTGATTGGGTTTTCCAGGATTTAAAAGAAGCAGCGGTAAGCAAAGGGTGGAGTGGCTGGAGACAAGGTGGGAGAGGTGCAGAGAGGTCAGATTTGCAGGGCCTTGAAGACTTTAGTAAGGACTATAGATTTTGTTTTCTGTGCAATAGGAAGCTACTGCAGGTTTTAAGTACTGAAAAGTTTACAGTGTTCAAAGGGCAATCTGGTTGCGCTGTGGAAAATGTCCTGGATAGAGGAAGGATGAGTAAGAGATGATGGTGGCTTAACCTGGGGCAGTAGCAGCATAAATGGAAAAAAAAT